>CALYBW010000255.1:0-76649 GCA_944452665.1 Stenoptilia bipunctidactyla | reverse complement strand
ATCATTTTAGTCAATCGACGGCCCCGAGGAATAAACCTGTAATCGCAAAAATCAAACTTTACAGGAGAAGCAATTACTTAGTGTTTTTTGGTTATAACTTTGATATAAAAAGTTACTATGACAGCAATTTTATATGAAAGGAAAGGTAATTTTAACCCCAATAGTTCTTTGTTCTCCATTTGACAACTGAATAAATACATAATTACTTAGTTAGGTATTCACTAAACCACATCATACCGAAAATAGTTTCATGAAATTTTAAGGGTACCTACTTATTGGTTTTTTACGATATTGGGATATCAATTCTATACAAGTAATGATAGCTTACCTGATTATTCTTGTAAATTTCTTAATAGTATATTATGTAACAAGTGAGCGTTGCTAATTACAGTCTCGGCTCATTATTAAGCCCTCGCCTGCGGCTCGGGCTAAAATCACAGCCTCGACTGTAATTAGCAACGCTCACGAGTTACATACGACGTTTTTCAACACACTTGTGAGTAAAAGACAGACATACGTAGTCATAAAATAACAAACACACTTTATAACAAAGCTGTGAATTGTGATTGAAAAATGGCTCCGAACCTCGCGCATGCGCGTAGGTTTTTTTTTCCGTCAAATGTGTCAATGTCTGTATAGCATATACAGCCTATTTTAAGTGAAAATGTTTAATTTGGAGTGGTAAATGCAAATATTTTAATATTTTATGACAAATGATTGTAAATTGTGAATAATTTGTTTAAAATACAAATTTATTTTACTAGTATAAGGCGCAAACATTTAAAAATGTATATAGATTTGAAGTGGTATAAAACCTCTTTGTTGTTTCTGAAAATATTTAATGTATAACCCGGACCAATAAAATATGCTCTGTTTTCTCGCATGTTATTTGCACAAAGGTACAATTAAACTTTGTAGGATTCATTATATTATGCACTAGGGTATAATATATTATGCACGCGTGACTTATAGCCCAGTTTATAGTTCTAAATTCAATAGAATAACGCTCACTTTACGAGCAAGTGTTTTGAAAAAATTATAGCCATAATTTTGCTTTTGGTTGGCATCCCTAGCTGTCAAAACAAACTTTTGTATCTTCCTTTCCTTCTCCCAAAATTTATTTAACTATTTGTAAAATTTGTGCATTTTTTTGTAAATATCCACCTCAAATTCAACCATTTAGTATTATAAAGCAGTAATTTTGTTGTGGTTAGTGAATTGTGAATGTAAAGTGCAATTATTATTCAACTTGCCTAAAAGTGACAGGTAGGTAACGAACGAACTTTATATCAGTTCAATTCATTGTTTCAAATTCATTGTTCTACTCCTCTAAATTCAATTTAATACCACGATTACATATCTAATATTTATTACATCTTATTATTATAAATAGACACCGTATTAACTACATAGTTCACATTGCCTTACAAGTCTTTTCAAACTTTCGAACGTAGTACTAACAACTTTTGTTTCACCTTAAATCAAACATGAATACTCGCAGTGCTTCTGCCCGCCAGTTTGAAAGCCAACTCCAACTCGCGCTCCAAGAGCTAAGCAAGTTCAGGAGGCAATGTGAACAGTTATTAAAGGAAAGAGAGGACAATGAGCTGGAAACTTTGAAAGTTATAAATAGAAATACTAGCCTTAAAGCAGAATTAGTCAATTTGCAAAAGATTTACTTGGAGACTAGAGAGGACAGAGATTGCTTAAAAAAACAGACAAGAGACTTTGATTCCTGTTGTCTTGAATTTGATAGTAATTCGAAAAGCATAAACACATTGAAATCTCAACTCTCAAGTGCACAACTACACATAATTAAACTTGAAAAAGAGGCACTCAAAGTTAACTCAAACCAAACGCAAACACTTTTTAAAGCGTTAGTGCCTAACACTTGTTCCACGTCGGACTCACCAACAGTCACTATTGACTTGACTGGTGGTGAGTCTATTTCAAACTTGTCTTACAAGAAAAATAGTAATATTAGTCATAATAAGTTAAAAAAGTACTTAAATTTACAAAGATTTATTAAGAAATCTAATAAAATTATAAAAACTCAGAATTTGTCAAGAAATTATTAATTATTAATATTAAATTTATCGAAAAAGCATAGTTTTGTGATTGAGGATTGTAAAAATTATAGTAAAGAGGTGGATATCATGCGACAAAAGTATGAAACTGACATTGTTTCACTAGAGAAGAAAATTGGTATTTTGCAACAGTCCTTAAGTACAGGAAATAACACAGCAGTATAACACTGCACAGGAACAAATAAATCAACATGTAGGTACTGGACATGGATGAGCTGTTGCAATTGTCTAAATATAATGAGGAGCGTTTTCAATCTCTGACAAATACCATGTATTGTAATTACAAAGGCTCTTCTTCATTAGATTCATTAAGTGAGAAATCAAATGTCAGTTCCATAGTTAGTAAGCATGCAAGTAGTGAAAGGTCAACAGTTATGTACTGTGATGAATTAGGTAAAAATATGGGTTCAAAACTGTTTAATAACCAAGAGGATGTATTAAATTATTGTATGCCTGGAGTATCAATGGAATGTATAGTTGAAAAGGCTCTGAATGGCAGTTTCAGTCCTGAAACTACTTTGGTATTATTATTTGGGAGAAGGGGAAATGTGAAACAAAAGCAATTATTAATATATTTAGACAAATTGCAGGCCCTGAAGGTAAAAAAAGTTGTTTTGTTCACATTTCCTTATGTGCAGGGTGCAGCCGAAAAAAATGTATTAAGATTTAAATTGAATGTTTGCATGCAGACTTACGTTGGGTCCAGTAATATATGTTTAAGTAATACCCCGAGCATGCTGATTAATGTCATTGACATTAATTCTATTTGTAATTTTAAATTTAAAATTAAATTTAATTTGACAAAAGATAGATATAATATATCTACTTATTTATCAAAACAGATAGCACAAGTGCTATTAAATTTTTAATTTTTTAAGCCAGCTAATTTTTTAGCTACTGACACTGCTTTTATTGAACAGTCTAGTATATCACTGTGTCATAGTGAAACATGTAGTTCCACTATGCTGACAGTTTTGGATACTCCAAAATATTTAAATTACAACATGTCAATTGCTTTAAGTAATAAAAGTTGTTTAAACCTGGTACACCAGAATATACAAGGCATATCAGAGAAAGTCTTGGAAATAGAGTTATTTTTGTATGCTGAGCATATAGATATTCTTTGTGTAACTGAACATTTCTTACTGGACCACCAATTAGTATTAAATTTTGCTCAGCACCAAGTTGCTAGTTCGTTCAATAGACAGACAGCAATACATGGGGGCTCTTTAATAATATTAAATAAATCTTTAAAATTTAGAGAACGTACTGACATAGTGAGCCTATCTATTGAACAAACTATTGAAATATCCTGTGTAGAATTGACAAACTGCATAATTGTTTGTATATATAGACCCCCTAAATCACACTATGATAGTTCTGAACTTGTTTTAGAACAAGTATTGGATAAATTATGTAATAAAACTAAGAAAATATTTGTTTGCGGGGACTTTAATGTTAACTTATTAAATGATTCATCCTCGAGTAAAAAACTAATAAATTTATTTAAATGTAATAATCTTACTAACCTGTTCCTAGAACCAACTAGAATAACAAAGACCAGTGCAACTTGCCTAGATAATGTTTTTTCTAATGTCACTCCCGTAAGTTTATCAATTATAAATAAACTTAGCTCTGATCACAGCGGTCAGTGGGTTACATTCAAATACTCGAAGAGAAAACAGGTTAATAAGAGTATAATGGTTGTTCCAGTCAATAAAATCCGTTTGGAGAGATTTAGATGTGGTGTCATTAACACTATGCCCCATATAGCCCACTCCAATAATGTAAATTTACTATACAGTAATTTAAGTAATTTAATTAATAAACAACATAAGACTCCAAAAAAAGTGTCTCCAAACAATTGTAAATCCTTCAGTGATTGGGCTACCACAGGTACATACATATTAGTAGAAAGCACCTATAGGTATGATCTCTATCATGAGAAATCATAAAACAAAAGTGAAAGTTTTTGCAACTATGTTAGAATTTACTCTAAATTATTCAGAAGAGTTTGTGCCACAGCCAAATCCATTTATCTAAGAAATAAGATTAAAAATAGTGCTAATAAGACTAAAACTACTTGGAATATAATTAATAAGGAAACTGGGAAAGTAAAGAATCGCAATAGTGAGTTTAAGCTTTTAATTGACAATAGGTACAATAATTAAAGCAGATGAAAATGTTGTGACAGCATTTGAGAGCTGTTTTGCTGACATTCCAGTTTCAACTACTAAATCATTAAAAGCTTTTTTTTTTTTTTTATAAAGATATGGATGGGACGTTTGTCTTCCATGACACCTGATGTTAAGTGAACATGAAGACTAAGGTGGTACACGTCCATCCACGAGAAACCTATTCACTCGACGCTTAAAAGTACTAGGACTATACTGGTCAGGGAAAATAGACGCAGGCAGTTCATTCCAAACCTTGGCGACCCGTATCAAAAAGGAACTGTCAAAGCGCTTAGTTCGACTTTTCGGAATATCAACCACATACGGATGGAAGTTCTGTCTGCGTCTAGTAGTCCGATGGTAAAAGGGTGAGGGTTCAATTTGCTCAAACAGAGCACTCGCACACTCACCAAAATGTATCCTGTAGTACACGGTTAAACAAGCAACCTTACGACGATGCTCTAGGGTCTGTAGTTTTTTGGTCGTAAGGTCGACGTTGTTAATTAGATTACGGGCTCTTCGGTCAACGGAGTCCAGCGCTTCTAGTTGATATTTGGCTGAACCATCCCAAAGATGACTGCAGTACTCCATGCATGATCGCACTTGAGCTGTATATAAGTTAAGAAGCTGTGCAGGGCTGAAGTACCGCCGTACCTTCGAGATGATTCCCAACTTTTTCGAAGCTACTTGAGCCATGGACACAATTTGTTGATCGAAGTTTAAACTGGATGTTATAGTTACGCCTAAAAGCCCTAGATGGTCAGTGATGGGGACAGATACATTTTGGAAAGTGGGCGTTAATGTGAAGGTGCTCTTTTTTGCGGAGAATAGACGCCTGAGTTTTGGACGCGTTGAATTTGACCAAATTCGACTCACCCCAATCGGATACTTTCCGTAAGGTCAAATCAACGCGCTCAATCATTGACTTTCTTAAACTCTGGATTTCACGGGGGCTCGCTCGCGCATTGGATACGTATCTCTCTACAATAGGTGTTAAAAGGTCGTCAATGTGCAGCAAGAATAATGTTGCAGAGAGAACAGATCCCTGAGGTACCCCGGCATTAATTGCCATTTGGTCGGAGGAGAAGCCATCTAAGACTACTCGAATTGACCGTTCCCTCAGAAAATCAGATATCCAGTCGCAGAGTCCAATCGGTATGCCATAAGCTGGAAGCTTACTTAAGAGACCATCATGCCAGACCCTGTCAAGGGCCTTGGAAATGTCTAAGGATACAGCTATTGCTTCACCATGACCCTCCAAGGCCTCGCTCCATAAGTGAGTGGCATACACGCGAAGATCGCCGGTCGAGCGCCCGTTGCGGAAACCATATTGGCTATCGCTTAGGAGCTCGTTGGTCTCGAGGTATGCCAGGAGTCGATTGTTCAATACACGTTCCATGAGTTTGCAAAGTATGGAGGTGATTGAAATTGGTCGATAGTTGACAGGATCGGCACGGCTTCCCTTCTTTGGTACTGGCTGTACGTTAGCAAGCTTCCAGGACTTGGGAACCTTACCGGATTCCAACGAAAGTCGATAAAGACGCGTCAAAACGGGAGACAACTCAGCTGCGCAGCGTTTTAAGACCACTGCAGGAATACCGTCTGGACCACTAGCTTTGTTCTCGTCTAGGTGCAGCAAGCATTTAAGAACCTCCTTTTGGCGAATGTGAACGGTACCCATTGTAGGTCCGAACTGAGGTAATTGGGGTGGGATTTTTCCTTGGCAATCTAGGCGAGAATTTTCCGCGAAGATACTAGCAAATAAATCTTAGCAGTTTGGGCCAGAGAACCATCGGGTTTCCTCAGTGGTGGCAGCGATGGGCGACAAAAGTTCGTTTCGATCGACTTGGCAAGGGACCAGAAAGCTTTACTTCCCGAAGGGTATGCTGCTATTCTGTCTCCGATACGGCCTATGTGGGCAAAACGAATCCACGGCTTTGCTTCTGCGAGCATTTGCCCAGGCTTTGTATGCTTCCCGCTTTCGCTTTTCAGCGGCAAGGCAAGCAGTACTAAACCATGGGTGAGCTTTGGTTTCAAGGGATAGATCAGCGTGGGGAATGAAATACTCCATTGCTTGAACTATCACACTTGAGACAGCATCAGCGCAGCACGATGGATCGGTTGATGTAAAACAAGTTTGCCGCCATGGATAAGATGCGAAGAAATGTCGCATTTCATCCCAATCTGCTGACTTGTAACGCCATACTCGCCTGGAGCCTTTTGGGCGAGTGTCAGGTGGCGAGTACAGCGATACAGATTTCACCATACAGTGATCGGATGTCCCTAAAGGTGCAGTGACGGACACCGAGTATCTGTCAGGATCGGTTGTCAGCAGAAGGTCCAAGCAATACGCAGTGTGGCCAGCAACGTCGGGGATGCGCGTAGGTTCGTTAACAAGCTGTGAGAGACCATAAGTCAAAAAGCTCATCACCAGCTGAATCATTGCTCAAAAATCATGTGAGTGAGTGCAAGGTGTCTTTCAAGTTCCAACCCATAGACACGGGGGATATTATTAAAACATTTAAGACAATTGATATTAAAAAGACAACTGATCTCTGAGGCATATCTGTTGAAATATTAAATTCTATTATAGATGTAATAGCTCCTTGCCTTGTTGAAATATTTAACAACTGTATTATTAGTGGGGAGTTTCCTGATTTAATGAAGCATAGTAAGGTTATACCTTTATTTAAGTCGGGTAGCACTACAGACCCTACTAATTTTAGACCAATTTAAATTTTACCTACTTGTAGTAAAATTTTTGAAAAAATTATTTTTAATCAACTCTTGGCCCATTTCACCTATAACAATTTACTTCATAATAAACAATTTGGATTTACAAAGGGCCGTTCAACAACTGATGCTGGTGTTGAACTATTTGAAATAATCACTGGTGCCTGGGAGAGGTCGGAGGATGCCCTAGGTGTATTTTGTGACCTATCTAAGGCATTTGACTGTGTTCAGCATGACACTCTCATCAGGAAACTCCACCACTACGGCATCAAAGGCACTGACCTCAAACTTTTGAATTCATATCTAAGTGACAGAATTCAGAAGGTTGAGGTTAACCGGAAAAGGTCGACTGGGTCGGTTGTGAGACTGGGAGTGCCTCAAGAATCAATTCTTGGCCCATTTTTGTTTCTAGTCTATATAAATGATCTACCCTATATGGTAGGCAATAATCATGAGATTGTATTGTTTGCTGACGACACGTCATTAATTTTTAAAATGATAAGACAGATAATAAACTACGACGATGTAAACAATGCTCTCGCAAATGATGTTCAGTGGTTCAATATAAATAATCTAGCGTTCAATGATAAAAAAAAAAAAGACGTGTGGCACTCGGAGACTGCCGCGGTAAAGCTATTGCATAGCATTTTTTATCAACTTATGAAATTATAATTATTTATTTACTTATTAATGCAGTAATGTTTGATCTGATATGAAGTCCACAAGTTCCTAATAGATGGCGCTGATTTTTTATTAAAGCCCGCATGTAAAGTTATGAATCAATCAATCAATCATTTATTTGCATAAAATATGGTACAGATTTAGGACTTAAAATTAAAAAAATAGGTCATACATATTTTACCTTTTTAGGGCATGCATATATAAATTACTATTGTTAAATTTAACAAAAGTCTCAAAGTAGGCACATTCGGCATATTGTGATTTTTCCGTAATTCATTTAAGGTAATTTCTAACAAGTTAGTTTTAAACAAAAGACCCGCAATATTTTGTTGAAATATTTTTAGTTGATTTGAGTTGCTATCATTATTATTATTTAAATTTACTTTATTTACGAAAAAAATTTAATTCATTATTTTCCAAGTTATTTTTTGTCTTTTTAAGAAAGTAGAACGAAATCGTCCCCTTTTTAATTATATTCTGAGTAGTATTCGGATGAGATTTATAGTTTGCATTTGAATTTCCAATTTTTATGTCTATTTTATTTGGGTACACCTATTATAGTAGAACTTTTTAAGTAATAATTTTTTATTGCATAACAACTAATAGCATAAACCTCTTTTCGCAGAATATCGTTGGGCATTAACTCATTTAGCATACATTGAAACCCATAATTCTGTAAGTCAGAATTATCTGTACGCATAATTTTGGTATCCATAATAATCACAATGTATAATCATCACATCGCAGAAAGTTCAAAACCAGATTCATCTTATGGCATATATTTCTTATCCATAACAATTTAAAAGTAGAACCATCATTTCGCATAATGCTTACAGCAAGAATCATCTTTTATACTTTTAGCCGGCTAAAACTAGGTGCAGCCGGCCACATGTGGTTAAACCTAGGTGTATCCATTTCGGGGTTGTGGTGGCCGATCACCTCGCTGCGCTCGGATGATCGTCGCCTCGCTACGCTCGGCTTTTTATATACACTCTTGAGTCGATGGTAACTATGGCAAAGCCAGGTTAAGGGGTCGTGGTTAAGGGGGTTGTGATTAGGCTACACCTAGGTTTAGCCACCGGTGTGCGGCTGCACCTAGTTCTAGCCGCTATGATGAAGGCTAAACCTAGTTCTAAGGGTGTTATTTAACTTTAGTTATTAGTTTATTTAGAGCTAATATAAGATTAGTATAATTTTATTTTCTGATTAATTTAATTGTTTTTTTTTTAGTAATTGTAATAAATAAAAGTTGATTTAATGATAATTATTTGGTTTTTATATCCTTGCCCATGAGAGCATGTTCGTTTCTGGGTCACAAAACTAACCTAACCTAACCTACGCATTTTTAAAGAAGAAAGTAACCCAATCTATATTATTCTAATTGAAATTCTATGATCTTCATAGTATGCCTAGTCAAAGTATGCCAAATAATCTGTACTCTAAATGAACGTTATGCTAAATGATATTATACAAAATTTTAACTATGCCAAAGGCAAATATGCCAATAAAAATTCTACTATCTTAAATGTATGCCATTCTAAATTCGGTCATAAGCACATTATGCCTAAAAATATTTATGTCAAATATTTTTTATGCCTAATTAATGATCGACTAAAGAAGTTTCTGCGAAGTCAGTTATCCCAAATAGGTTTCGGAGTATCAAGTTTCTACCAAATAGACCGCACCCATTTTATTTTCAGTCATTTTTAAAAAGTATTACGGAATTGTTCCCTTTTTAGTTACACCCTGAGTAGTAGTTGAATTATATTTATAATCTGCACTTGAATGTATATTTTTTTAACCTTTGAATGTTTATTCTTAATATGATACTTAGTAAATGATTAATAATAATAATAATTTATTATTTTGTCCTTTTCTTTCTTTGGTTCTTAAGCATCGTCAATATTTCTTCAGTGCTTGCGTAAGGTATAGTAAAAGATATAACTTCATATTTTTCGTAAGGATTATTAAATCTTGATCTTACTAATCTGTTACCTTTACATTGCTGTCCACCAATTACAAAGATTCTGTGTTCTTCATGTCTATTTTTCTTAGATGTCACCAATACCTTATCCTCTTCCACTGCCTGGAGATTTTTTTTTGTTTTTAGTAGTGAGGACTCCGGTTCCACTCGAAGACAATCCTTGTTACTCTCCTTCAATGGTGATGATAGTGAGTACGATGGTGATGGTGGCAATGATTGTAATTACTCTACGTTTTCATTGTGTGTATTAGCTATTGTCTGCCGACGACTTTTTTGTCTTTTTGTTTTGTTTCGTAGAGTTTTTAGTTTCAAGCGTTTTGGTGCACATATTTTTGAGTAAGTGCACTTGTCGAGATAATTGACTAACTTCTTTTTTTAAGCCAATGTTTTCAATTATAATATTCTCCATTTCCATGTACGTGCTTTCAAACTGCCTCTGTAAATTAATTATTTCAAGTTTGGTCTGCACTTATATCAGTCGATAAATAAAAATTTTTTGAAGCTGTGTCAAGACTCAAGATCAATAGTGTCTATAGTCGGCGCGGCGAACCTTGATCCCTATGACACTGACAGTAATTTCCACAACATAACCTTGTAGTGCCGTCACCGTTACATTAGAATCGTATTGGAGGCTTCTAAAAATGGCATTTATTTATTTTACGTAGCTATATTCCAATAAAATGATATTCCGTTGGAATTATAACAATTCATTTGCAAGAAATTATCTCAATCTCAATCACACTTTACGTTTACGTTGTGCAAAAGTTACTAATTCTTTGATTATTCGAGATAATTCGAGATAATTTCTTGCAAATGTTATGAATTGTTGTAATTCCAACGGAATATCATTTTATTGGAATATAGCTACGTAAAATAAATAAATGCCATTTTTAGAAGCCTCCAATACGATTCTAATGTAACGGTGACGGCACTACAAGGTTATGTTGTGAAAATTACTGTTAGTGTCATAGGGATCAAGGTTCGCCGCGCCGGGTATAGAGACAAATTGTGATCCAGGGATTCACATGAATGTGTGTGCGTGATGCTAGGCGACTTGGCTGCCGGAGGTTTTAAGCCTTTTTCCTCCTAGTAGTGACGGTACTTATCTGGCTATTTGATGTACCCGGCTTATTTTTAGCTTTATCTTTTTTTTCTTGGCTTGGAGCACTTCCGTATACATTTAATGCACTGCCATTTTTTTGTGCTCAGCTGCTAAGGTATTATAAAACCTTTGAGTCGAAATATTTTCGCATTCTTTGTGATAAATTAATTTACAATTTGTACATGTCAGGTTTTCATTACCTATTCAATATATTCTTTTTACATTTGTTAAATTTTTTAATGTCGTTTTTTGGTGTCATCATTTCTGTTTACTTAGTCAATCAATCAAATTGGTTGTAACTGCCTTTTATTTTATTTAATCCAAAGATTGGATTTAAATCTTTGATTTAATCCTCTTAAAACAAAGTAAGTTTCCAATATAAAAAACTAAAAAAAAAATATTTATAATTTTAAAAGGAGAAAAGAAAAACATAAAAAAGAATTCATGTCAAGGGCTTGAACTCGTAACTCTTGATCGGGAAAAAATTATCAGTTTTTTTTTTGTGCTCAGCTGTTAAGGTATTATAAAACCTTTGAGTCGAAATATTTTCGCATTCTATGTGATAAATTAATTTACAATTTCAGGTTAGGTTTTCATTATTTTATTCATTATACATTTCAGGTTTTCATTATTCAATATATTCTTTTTACATTTGTCAATTTTTTTAATGTCGTATTTTGGTGTCATCATTTCTGTTTAACTTAGTCATTCAATCAATTAGTTTGGAACTGCCTTTTCTTTTATTTAATCCTCTTAGAACAAAGTAAGCTTCCAATATAAAAAACTTAAAAAAAAATGAATTTATAATTTTAAAAGGAGAAAAGAAAACATAAAAAAAGGATTCATGTCAATGCGATTTATCAGGGCTTGAACTCGTAAAACTCTTGACCGGGAACCTTTTGACGTTACCACTCGACCACTCATCGATTTACTCAGATTAGCGAAATAAAGGATTTGTTATGAAAGCCAACTATTGTTTATTTACCTGTCAACTCTAAAAATTGTCATGTTGCCTAGAATGGATGCCTCTCGATAGATGGCGCTGATTGTTTATTAAAGCCCGCATAAAAGCGCAGATTTTTTCGTTACGGAATTTCTGGATTCGGTCCCCACGCTCAAGGCCCGCGATAGAATCTATGCAATAGCTTAAAAACTAAATGTATAAAATTCTCTGCACCAAATGTAAAACAAGTTGAGTCTGATCTGCGGCTTAATGGGAACAGATTGAATGTAGTAGATAACTCTGTTTTTCTTGGAATTACCTTAGATTCTAAATTGCAATGGGGCGCCCATATCTCACAACTAGCGAGTAGACTTAGTTCTGCAGCGTTTGCGGTAAAGAAAATTCGCTCATTGACTGATGTTAATACAGCGAAGCTGATATATTTTAGTTATTTTCATAGTATAATGTCCTATGGCATCCTACTTTGGGGCAATGCCGCAGATATTGACACGATATATACACTGCAGAAAAGGGCTATTCGTGGAATGTATAAACTTGGAAACAGAGAATCTCTTCGAGAAAAGTTTAAAGAGATTGGTATCTTGACCCTTGCATCACAATATATTTATGAAAACATTATGTATATTTATAAGAATAGTAATAAATTTAAAACTAGGAAAGATAATCATGATACAAATTACTCTGTAACGACTAGGAACGACCATAAGTTAGCGTTTCCTAAATTAAGGCTGGCTAAAAGCAGCAAATCATTTATTGGAATGTCAATACGTATATATAACAAAATTCCGAAGTCAATTCAATTCCTGCCATTCAATAAATTTAAATCAATCGTTAAAAACACTCTATCTCGAAAAGCTTATTATAAAACTAAAGATTACTTAGATGATAAAAAGGCATGGGATTAAGCACAACAGGATATTTCTAAAAGTTTCTAATTACTTAATAATTTTGTTTACGGCTTTTTTTTTATATTGTAGGTAAGGATAGGACGTTTGTCTTCCATGTCACCTGATGGAAAGTGCGCATGAAGACTATGGTGTTACACGTCCATCCACGAGAAACCTATTCACTCGACACTTAAAAGTTCCAGGACTGTAGTGGTCAGGAAAAACAGACGCAGGCAGATTGTTCCACTCCTTGGCAATCCGTACCAAAAAGGAACTATCGAAGCGTTTTGTTCGACTTCTTGGTAAATCCACTATATAGGGATGGAAGTTCTGTCTGCGTTTGGTAGTCCGGTGGTAAAAAGGGGTGGGTTCAATTTGGTCAAAAAGAGCACTCGCACACTCACCAAAATGTAGCCGATAAAATACTGTCAAACAAGCAACCTTACGACGATGCTCCAGGGTCTGCAATTTTTTATTTGTAAGGTTGTTATTTATGATTTTACGGGCTCTTCGGTCAACAGAGTCTAGCGCTTCGAGCTGGTATTTGGCAGAACCATCCCAAAGGTGACTACAGTACTCCATGCACGACCTCACTTGGGCTGTGTATAAGTTGAGCAGCCGTTCAGTGCTGAAGTACCGCCGGACCTTCGAGATGATACCCAATTTTTTTGAAGCCGTTTTTGCCATAGACTCAATTTGTTGACCGAAGTTTAATTTGGACGTTATAGTGACGCCCAAAAGCCCTAGTTGGTCGGTGATGGGAACAGATACATTCTGGAAAGTGGGCGTAAAAGTAAAGGTGCTCTTTTTTGCGGAGAATAGACACGCTTGTGTTTTGGAGGCGTTGAATTTGACCAGGTTAGATTCGCCCCAATCGGACACATTCCGCAAGGTCGAATCAACGCGCTCAATCATAGACTTTCTCAAAACCTGGATTTCATGGGCGCTCGTTCGTGCATTGGATATATATCTCTCAACAATAGTGCTGTTATCAGCATATCCAATAATGCCTGGTGCTAGGAGGTCATTAATGTGCAGCAAGAATAAAGTTGCAGAGAGAACAGATCCCTGAGGTACTCCGGCATTAATCGCCATTAGGTCAGAGGAGTAGCCGTCTAAGACTACTCGAATCGACTGTTCCCTCAGAAAATCAGATATCCAGTCGCAGAGCCCGGTCGGTATGCCATATGCTGGAAGCTTGCTTAAGAGACCATCATGCCAGACCCTGTCAAAGGCCTTGGATATGTCTAAGGAAACAGCTATTGCTTCACCGTGACCCTCCAAGGCCTAACTCCATAAGTGTGTGGCATACACGAGAAGATCGTCGGTCGAGCGTCCACTGCGGAAACCATATTGGCTATCGCTTATGAGCTCGTTGGTCTCGAGGTATGCCAGAAGTCGATTTTTCAATACACGTTCCATGACTTTGCAAAGTATGGAAGTGATTGAGATTGGTCGATAGTTGACAGGATCAGCACGGCTTCCCTTCTTCGGTACTGGTTGTACGTTAGCCGGCTTCCAGGATTTGGGGACTTTACCAGATTCCAAAGAAAGTCTAGAGACGCGTCAAAACGGGAGACAACTCAGCTGCGCAGCGTTTTAAGACCACTGCAGGAATACCATCTGGACCGCTAGCCTTATTCTCGTCTAGGTGCAGCAAGCATTTAAGAACCTCCTTTTGGCGAATATGAACGGTACCCATTGTAGGACCGAACTGAGGTAATTGGGGTGGGATTTTTCCTTGGCTATCTAGACGAGAATTTTCCGCAATGATACTGGCAAATAAATCCGCCTTTTCCTTAGCGGCGTGGGCCAGAGAACCGTCAGGTTTCCGCAGTGGCGGCAGCGATGGGCGACAAAAGTTCGTTTCGACCGACTTGGCGAGGGACCAGAAAGCTTTGCTTCCCGAGGGGTATGACGCTATTCTGTCTCCAATACAGCCTATGTGGGCGAAACGAGCTCTTTTGATCACCTTCTTGCAGGACTTGGCAGCAACATTGTACCTCTTCTTGTGTTCATGCGAATCCACGGCTTTGCTTCTGCGAGCGGTTGCCCAGGCTTTGTACGTTTCTCGCTTACGCTTTTCAGCGGAAAAGCATTCAGCACTAAACCATGGGCGAGCTTTGTGCTGATCACAAAGCTCACACATAGATCAGCGTAAGGAATGAAGAACTCCATTGCTTGACCTATCACACTTGAGACTGCATCAGCACAGCACGATGGATCGGTTGATGTAAAACAAGCTGGCCGCCACGGATAAGATGCGAAGAAATGTCCGCCAACGTAACAAAGGTATGCCGAGTCTGACGGATCACAGATCTGCGTCTCCGTTAGGAAGAGTAGGTGGGGTCTCGAGGTGGTAGTGGACATCATTGAGATTGGAGTGCACTCCTCGGATGTTACAGAAGTGCACTTTAAACGAGAGGAAGTGCAACCGCTGTGTTACCTTACTCTTCTTTGGACCTTTCTTTAGTTTTGGAGTGGAGTGAATAGGGACTAGAAAAGAAGTTGAGTGAAGTGCTGCAAATGGACCCAAGCAACTCGATAGGGGTAACGCACCTTTGGGAAACTCGCTTAGAGACTGCGGGGACGCCCGAACCTCCCGAGTTCGCCATCGGGTCCTCTCAAACCGGTCGCCAGCCGGCACGATGGAGCCTCCCGGGATTTTTCGCGAGGTGGCGGGGCAGCCTTTTGCATGTGGCTGGCATGCTACTTGGGCCCCCTACTACCTGCGGTCGGCCAGCGGTGCACCGTGCTTCGGATCCCGCTACCCTCCAAAACGAGTCACCCGGTGAGTCATTATCCTACGAGTTGAAAACAGTTCTCCGATGCAGCACGATTACTCAGACCTATCCTCCTCAATGGCTACACTAGACATCATGCCGGAACGCAACTAGGTTACTTGGCGGCATGGTTTGGTCTAGTGGGTGGTGACAAGCCACGGCCGAAGCCTACCACCAGATTTTACTGCTCGTTTAGCACCACCCAGGGACCACGTACAAGGCATCGAGGGCTAAACCTTGTGGACGCGAGCAGTTTTCAGTCCCCAAAAACTGTGCAGTATATATATGACATACTGGTGACTGTCCCACTCACTTATTTTCTTGTCAAGACAACAGCAAGAACGTCATGCTCCCTCAGGCGGCATGGCTAGTGGTAGCGTCGGGTATCTTGTCACCCTCTTCCCTAAAATATGGTTGAGGCTGGTGCTTGCGTTAACTCGTAAACGGGTGCTACTAGCGGTGCCAGGTCGTTTTGCTAATGACTATTTTATGACTATTTTATTCCATTCTTGTTCAAATACTCTGGTCCCAGTTTGTCATGTTCGTATTGTGCATCTACAGCTCATTGCATCTGCTATGTAAGCAATTTGGTTGTGGCATGACATTGGCTCTCACAATCAGCTGTCTTGTGTTTACTTTTTTTCATGTCACGGTCAATTTGTACTGTACCTGTTTGTATTAATTTGATGATTCTGACTGAAAAAGAGTGCCAAGAGTTTTTTTCCGCCGGCCTTTTTTGTCTCTTGGTCTACTGTAATATCTTATTTAACAACTATCAACAACTAGTTAAAGCCGAAGTATGTGATGACTGACTTCATCAAGTGTTTTGTGAAATTCCTAAGATTAATAAAACTTTTTTTGAATTTTTTTTTTATTAATTTTATCTGACGTTTTTTTTTGTTGCATTGACAAATTGTAATGTGCACTTATCGACTTCTTATGGTAAAAATAAATTGTAACCTTATAAGGGTATCGTAATGTGATAGGTAAATTATAGGAAATTTCTTATTGTCATATTTCTCGTAATCGTTATTGACCGACTCTGTGAAATCAATTTGCTATGCTGAGAGAAAACTTAAAGTAAACTCATAAAATTAATTGAAATTATTATTTTTATTGGGAACAAATTCCTCAAAGAATCACAATAATTGTAATTGGTAAAAGTAAAAAAAAATGCCTTAAAAACATCAAAAATATTAACTAATCTGAGTTATCATTGGTATCATCACTATCTTCTTGTTCACTATTTTCTTCAGAATTCAAAGATTCATAAAATGAGTGCTAAAGCCTTGGAATTGCATAAAGACAGTAAATCAGTATGAAACGCCTTGCTTATGGGAAGAGGTTGATGAAAAGCACGTTGCAATACAACATCAGCTTCCAACAATCTGCAGGCCTATTACGGTTCTTTCATGACATGACATAATAAACAAGATTTCTATGATACAATAATCAACAATTGTGACATAAAGTATAAACGAATTCCCTTTACATTTGCATGCAACAAGCGTTGCATTACTTTTAAAATTCAATCATCAATCAAGTTTCAATCGTCGTCTATGACTTAAAAACGTCAATTGAAAAAGGTGAGATCGCACCCACCTCTATGATATGTTGGTTTCATGATTTCATTTGTGTTCTTCCATTTCGTTTGCTTTCATAAATAAATACTTAATTATTATATTTGGGGGTTATTGTATTCAATTTACATGGTATACCAAATAATGATCGTATGATAAGTTTTAAGGCCGCTCCACATTCTCGCGAGAATCTCACGAGTCGTTAATATAATTATCTTGATACATAAAATATAAAGCCTTGAGATCAATATGTTTTTATCACAATTTATATTTATTTGTTAGTAAATAAAACATATTAAATAATAATTTTTATCTTCCTGGACCATTTATAATACTAACAATATAAAAAAATTAACAAAAACTCTTAAAATCTATTACGAGTTACTTCAAAACTCTCTCTCTCTCTCTAAAGGGAGTTATGCGGGTGAAACAGCGGACACAAGCTGCCTGTCAATGCATTCAGTCATTCAACTAACCATTCGAATGCTTTCTTTCAAGGTCAGTCGGCCATATTGAGGTTAACCATCGTTAGTAATTACGAATATTAGAAGTATCATTCGACTCAGGACGTTTGTATATTACCATCGTTCAAGTCAAATATTCAAGTCAGTATTAGTAGTTTATTCGACTGATATGATAATTCGCAGACGCGCATCGCTGAGATATACTCTGCGATGTAACCGTTTAAATCGACTGCTCGCTTGTTACTGAGAAACATGCGATCGTGGCTCCTACACAAAACTCCAAATTCCCCACAAACCCCAAAACCCACAAAAAGTAGAGAAAAATGAGAGAAATTGAGTAGAATACGTGTATGGCTTTCTCGGGAGATTCTCGCGAGAATGTTGAGCGGTCTTAACATCAAAACTATTTCATATCATCGCATGGTTTTGAGATCCATAATAGGCCTGCTGGTTTAGGTTTTTGCCCACGTCATTTCATTTGAAATGAATTTATGATATCTTATTTAAAATATTCCTCATCAAAATCATATTAAAAAAAAACCTTGTTTTAACAATTTTAACAATTTCTTTATGTCTCTAATGTCAGTTTGCTTCATTTCTTTAATAGTTTAGTTTTCTCCGGAGACTTAGGAGTTTAAAATGCATGCGTGCATCTAGTCTCCCTCGTTCTGGCTGTGCCCAGTCTCAGAAGATCTGTGTGTTATTGTTAAATTTAAAGTCTTTGCTGCATATGCGTACAGGGCAAAAATGTATTTGTCCTTATTTTGGCCATAACAACCATCTAAATAGAGGCTTATTTTGGTAATACCTCGTTCCTGTTCACTCTTAAAGAATTGCAACAAAAAATTTCTGTGTAACCACGATTAGCAATTTGGTAAAGCTACACATAGCAATAATCTTTCTTACGTAGAGCGTCAAAAATAGTAAAATTATGAACTGAGTACATTTGTGTTTTTTAATGAAAAATGCCTACAAAAGATTGCGGAATACCAAGTACTTTCTGTAAGTCAAAGATAGCAATTTGTGCTATCGTTTTTGTCTTTTGATATTTTTTCCTCATTTTTAATCTGCCGAATTCTCTCTTTTCTATTCAAATACCGTCTATAGCTTTCTTCGAAGGTCTGTTTCTTTAATGGACTGGCTTGCTCATATACAAAACATGTGAAACATAGATCCTTTTTAGGTTTAAAAAACGAGAAGTTAAATTTTGTATTGAAAATGGTTTCAAATTGGTGTGATTGTCTGGGGATTTTATTTATTTATTTAAATTGGTGTTTTGTAGCCATCTTAATGTTTCCAAAATTTTGTTGTGGAAACCAATCTGTATACAGGGTCTTATTTATGAAGATCAAAATATTTTAGGAGAAGGTTAAAAATGATGGGTAGATTCAATTTATGACAAAAAAAAATTATGTATTTTTTTTTAATTGAAATTTTACAATTCTTTAAGTGACCAAATTTTTGTGACTATTGAAAAACCGGGGCTTAACGTATTTCTTAATAGAAATATTTGGAAAAACGCTTTTATTTCTTGCTATTTAGTCGTTTTTAACAGACTAAACTAAAATGTTGTTAACTTATGAGAATTATAAAATAACAATTTACCTAACAAAAAAAAAATTTTTTTTTCATAAATTGAATATACACATCTTTCTTAACCTCCTACTAAAATATTTTGATCTTTATAAAAAAGACCCTATATAAACGATACATTTGTGATATGTTAAGTTCTTGTAACAAGTATTCTCGAGTTGAGCTTTTTCCAGTATTATGAGACTTCACTTTAGAAAATAAAGAAACATGCTTCTCAATGCTTAAGTCAGTGCTGGAGCTCATTTTTTGAGGTCTACTATTGTGCTTCCCGTGATGCCTTCGTCTGTTATAAAATTTTCTATAGGTATATTGACCATTTGTTGGTAAATGCTTAAAGTCTTAAGGAACGAACCTGAATCTCTATATTATTTAAAGGAAACAAATATTTTATATTTTAAGGTCTTTCAATAAAGATGGGTCGATTTCAAAATGGAATAAAACAGTCTTGGTGCAAGATATTAACGAAATAATTGTTTTATTTGAAAGACCTATTCATGCAATTTTGTTCTGATTATGACATCGTTCAACCGCCCACCGCGTCTTCGAACAGTGGCACAAGTCTGAGAGGTCAAATTTTCAGCAGACAGATAACAATCAACAAGGAGATCCATTTAATCATTTTTTTAACCTAAATTGAACGATATGGATATGGATGACGTGTGTTTCTAGCGAGACGACACGAAACTATAGATTTTGCATGAACGATTAGAAAGTAGGGTTATTTCATGCAGACGTGAGTTGTGAGTTGGTTACCAACTTTGAGCGATTTGATTCTGCAAAAAATTGGACCTCTCAGTTGAATGATGTCATAATCAAAACAAAATGGCATGAATAGGTCTTTCAAATACAAGACTAATTTCGTTAATATCTTGCACACAACCAGTTTTATTCAATTTTGAAATCGAGCCGTTCTTATTGAAACACCCTATAGTTTGTGTACGATCATTTTTCCGATCTAGAGTCATTAGTTTGATATTTTCTGTTTTAGTATGTTTAATTAATTATGTATAACCATTGATGTGTTCAATCAGATAGTTATTAAACATTTTCAAATAAATCTTGTCTCTGCAGTGATGTGAATTTACTGCCGCAGTTCATTTTACAGGTACACTTAGGACCCATAGCCTTTTGTGAATATAAAGATAAGATAAGATATAATATTACTAGCTGTTTTACCCGTGCCATTTTGAGTCCCGCGGGCATATCGGGATAAATAGTAGCCTATGTGCTATTCCAGACTGTACAATATGACTATGCCGAATTTCATCGAAATCCGTTGAGCCATTCTGTCGTGATTTAGGAACAAACATCCATACATCCAATCATTCACATTTATAATATTAGTAAGGTTAGGATTGGATAATAAGACAGGTTATAAAATCTTGACAGTTAATAAAATAGGTGAAATCGCAAACGATTGGAGGTAAGTACCTAGTTACATTTTAACTAGGTATTATAAGTAAAAAATACAATTTAAATAAATTTGATTACTAACACATCTATTTTGATACTTTCTTATTGGTATTTCTTTTAGTGCGTCAAAGTGAGTAAAGTGCGTTAACGTTTAGGAACTCGTACTTGATTGGTCGTGCGCGAGTCAGTTTACGCCAATACGATCCTAACGATCCTAATGATTACTGTAACAGATATTACTGAAAATGTCCACTCTAAAGATCACAAGAATAAACCTGTAATCGCGGTAACCAGAAAAAGGTAAAAAAATATTTTACAGTAATAGTATTTTACCGAAATGTTGTCACTGAATTAAATTTGCAATATTGTATTCCGATATTTTTCCTGTATATAAATTCTCAAAAAAAGTCCGAGGAACAAAAGTGTCTTAATAAAATTCATAGGAAATAACCACAGAAAAATTCTGAAAAAAATTAAGTAGGTGTATGCAGAACTGCAGATATCGAAAATGATATAACAGTAAAAAGTCAGTTATAGTATAATACGGTTTTATTCCTTGGGGACGTCGTCATGTTATTTTCATTATCATCTTACTTTATTTCCAGGCTTTCATCGAAGGCACAAACAGTGCAATCTTGATCCAGAAGTCATCAAGAAAGTTACTGTAAAGGATTTTGACTGTTTTGTGAACCACAAAGAGTTCTTCCCAGAAGAGGTGGACCCATTGTTTAATACAAGCCTCTTTGGAATGAAAGGTAATATTCATTTGTTTTGTAAATATTCATTGTCTTCATGAGCCGAGAGATGCACACTTCTCGACGGAGGCCTCCCCCAGGATTCGTCATGTCGTCCGGACCCGCGCCGCCCTAATCCAGCGTTTGACGCTCGTAAAGTGTATAAAATTACCTACTACGAATAAAAAAGTTTTCATTTTCATTTTTGATTTCAATATCTTTTAAACATAAAAGGAAGAATAATATGAGTTATAGTACCAACATCTTATTTCAACAATATGTTTACATAATTTAAGACATGAATTGTTTAGGGCTAAAGTGTGCTTAAATAAGCTAGTGGTAGGGATACTATAATATAAAAGAACAAGAACAAAATTGGATAATGATGAGTTTAAAATGGGTGACTCAACCCAAGGTCTAGTAATCTTATCTGATGTTCAGTGATATCACTTCACTGAAGTGTTGATAGTATTGATTTATGTACATACTAGCTGTTGCGCGCGGTTTTAGCAGCAAAATTTTGATTCCCGCTTTCGGGATAAAAAGTAGCCTATGTGCTACTCCAGATTGTACTCTATGAATATGCTAAATTTCATTAAAATCCGTTGGGCCGTTTTGAAGTGATTAAGGAACAAACATCCATACATCCAAACATTCGCTTTTATAAAATCAGTAAGATTAAAACTTAATTATTATTGTATTCATACACTATTTATTTATTTAATTTATTACCAATTACAAATACAATTAACATTTTAGTTTTTAATGCCTTTAAACCAAATTAGGTTTTACTAGGCATTCATTCTCGATTACATTACATTAGGTATATGAACTTTTTTTCCATTTACATTATTTTATATTAACACAACAAATAATATAACATCAATAAACCTAACACACATTTTAATCCTAGCCTAATAAATATAATCACAATCATAGAAATCAAAGGTAGAACCAAAAAATACGTACAAAAACCCGTCAAACAAGATTTTTGCAAGGAATGTTCTATACCCTGGCAAATATTTAATACAATGCAGTGTAATGAAAGTTCCAGTGCGCCCACTTTAGGGAAGAAAAAAATAGTGATGTGGTTTAAGTGAATGAATGTAATTATATTTTAATAATAATATTGTAATTTATGGAAAAAAATATTTTGGCTCACAAAATATTTCTTTTATTAAAGTACAGTTAGCAAGAGGTAAAACTAAAGAAGTTATCAAGTAGATTTTATTTTTATTTATTTATTTATTGATCCACCAACGTTTGTTTACAACATTACATTTAAATGGGTATATATCACTATAAACTTACTAGCTGGGTGTGTACGGTCTGCACACCCTTTTCGTTGATATATGATATAGAATGAAAGATATTTGATAGTAGAAAACTGATTGATATATTGATCTATAGAACTTAAACTATTTGATGTTAAATGATAATGTGTGGACGCGAACGAAATGATATAAAGTAGGTTGATGACCGGTTGATACCACTGCTGTAATGATACTGAATTCAATTGAATGTAATAACTGACTATGAGGTAAAATGCTGACGCTACAAACTGTATGTGCTTGCCCGTACATGCTCCGGGCCGCGAAGATGAGTGTGTAAGATGATAATGATAGGTGAGTGACAAGGTGATAAAACAATGATAAAACTTAATAACTAAAGAGAGCTAAACTGTCTATGAATAATAGGCGAGGTAGACCTATCAAGTGCACGAGCACTCAAAGTTTGAACCTGAACATTACTACACTCATTTAATTCACTTTGATTAGACTGATTCACACGCGCACTACACTGATTTATACGAGCACTACACTCATTAACACTATAACTGATTCACTTCACCGGTGCGCCGCCCATGACGCCGGAGGACGGCACGGGCGCGGGGTGGGCGCGCGCTGCCTGCCGCCGCCGCAGCCGCCCCGCCGCCAGCACCGCCGCCACCGCCAACCCGCAACCGACCACTACGTAAATAGCGATATAGTGGTGTACACCGTGGTATGATACACGATCCGTTAGGACTCCTTCAGCAGCACTGGCCTTCATGTCCTGTATATGAAGGCTGATATCTCTTTCTTCGTCTAAATGATCTGTAGCCGCCTCCAAGCTCTTGATATCGGAAATAGGTATTGATAAGTTGATTACCTTGTTAATAGGCGGTATCTTAAATTCTATTACATCTGCTTTCGTCTTTAAAGTACTTGATAAATGCTTGTAGCTCCTTTGATAATGCACCTGTCGCTTAGCGTTATAATACCAGCCATATTAATCGACTGTGCGGTAACATGATCTTCACATATGATTCTTATGGTGCATTGCCCGCAACAAAAGTATAGGTATCTAAGTATTTATATGATGTAATTCTGTCCAGCTGTTTTTGCATATTACTGTCGATGTTTGACATTGATTAGTTTCATGACCTCTTATACATAAATTTTCGTCAGAACGCATCTGGTATACAGGCCCTTTTAAAGGGCAAATTAAGGAATCTTCTTCATATCTCATACAAAGTTGTATTTCTTTTTCAAACATAGTCACATAAGAATCCTTTTGAATATTAACGGCGGCGTAATCAGAGATGGGAATGATATTGATCATATTTTTATTTATTTTCTGTGGGATCGGTAATAACTTATAAATATCGTAACTGTCTCGACTCACAAGGGGTATATTAACTTCGAAAATAATAAATGATTTCGATGCTCTAGCCTTAACGGTAAGTAAATGATATATTTTTGATACGTCAGATTGAATGTTATGTAGTGGGAGATACTTAACTCGTGTTTCAGTTGGTCAGGAGTGAGAAGGTGGAAGTTAAATCTCCCAAGGTAAACGTTCGTAATAGAGTCTACGAGGGTGTCTTGAATGTTTCGTAACTTTAATTATATTTCGTCGCTTCATTCTTCAGATATTATATAACAGGTAGTCCTTTTTAGGTACTAGGTAACTTCGCACAATTTAAAGTATCATAAAAAAAACACTGTGGTGGGGCGCCGCGTGGCATGATCCACCCGGTTCGCGCCAAGCCCTCATTCTTTTTTCGTGCGTGGTAACAAGCATACGTCATTTACTTTAATCATTTACTTAAGTTTTTACAAAATGTTAAACGTACAGCAGAAGAACAGCTTCAACATTATAATATAAAGATAAAAAAGTTGGAACAAAAAAGAAATAAAAAACGGAAACAGCGAATTATTTCTACCGATGAAG
This sequence comes from Stenoptilia bipunctidactyla, assembly GCA_944452665.1. Classification (NCBI taxonomy): domain Eukaryota; kingdom Metazoa; phylum Arthropoda; class Insecta; order Lepidoptera; family Pterophoridae; genus Stenoptilia; species Stenoptilia bipunctidactyla. Next base: position 52,254 of record CALYBW010000255.1, on the reverse strand, counting down.
AAGAAATCTTACAAGGCAAGACCTACTTATTCAGTGTAAAAATGTTATTTAAAAAATCAGAGCAGAAAATGCGTGTAATCTATAATAGATATATCACGTTAACTGCTCAATATCGTTGTGATGTAAACTTTAATAAATTTTATCTGATCTTATCGATCACCTTTTGTTTTCAATACGACTACAGAAAATGCGGGTAATCTCAAGGAGATTTATCTCAAACTCAACTCAAACTCAAAAATTCTTTATTTCGTAAGTATTTAGATACATTTGAAATAAGTCAAATAATTTACAAATTGAACTGAATCTACCACCACTTCGGAAAGTCGATCTGTTGAGAAGAAGTGGCAAGAAACTCAACAGCAATCATCTTTTAAAAATAAGAGAAATCATCTTCTTGCATCCGGATATCACTTTTCACATCAACACTTATCCATAAATCTAACAAAGGGTTAATCTTAAATATTTTAGGATTTTATTATAAAATGAAGCGTACACATTGACCCATGAACGAGTTGATCTTCTGGAGTCTACTATTATATTTATACAATAGGCAATCAAGTACTAGATAGAAACGTAGACATAGATATAGAGGTAAAGATAGAAGCAGAGATAGACGTAGCGATAGAGGTGAGAGAGAATACAGATAATGTGGATGGGGATGAGGATAGTCGTGGACAAAGACAGGACGTGGACATGGAAATGGGGAAGTCGGAGTCAAGTTGAAAAAAGTCATAAAGTCATCAGCAAAACGACCTGGCACCACTAGCAGCACCCGTTCACGAGTATAACGCAAGCACCAGCCATCACCCTCCTCAACCATATTTTAGGGAAGAGGGTGACCCGACACCCGACGCTACCGCTAGCCTTGCCGCCTGAGGGAGCATGACGTTCTTGCTGTTGTATGGACAAGAAGGAGATGGTGGTGGTGTTGGATAAGAAGGAGATGGAGTTGGAAATGGAGTTGGAAATGGAGTTGGAGATGGAGTTGGAGAAGGAGTTAGAGATTGAGCACTTCAGAAAAACAATTTACAACCAAGGACTTTTATCGTCCATATATTCAGATATTGTATAAAAGCCTTTATTACACAATTTTTGTTTAATAGTTTCTTTAAATTTATCAAGCGGTAAGTCTTGAATATTTGTGGGAACCTTATTATAAAAACGTATGCATTGACCCATAAATGATTTAGTGACTTTATGAAGTCTACTATCATAGCCGGCTAGCTTATACTTATTTCTAGTATTAACATTATGTAAGTCACATTTTCTACGGAACATGTTTAAGTTCTTTTTTACAAACATCAGATTTTCAAAGATATATTGTGACGCAAACGTGAGAATATTTATTACCTTAAACTTATTTCTAAGTTGTCTCGTTGTCTGTAATACGTTATGGGCGTTATATTAATATGAATTAGACATAAACATGTCGCCTCCAAGGTTATTTAAAAAATCAGAGCAGAAAATGCGTGTAATCTATAATAGATATATCACGTTAACTGCTCAATATCGTTGTGATGTAAACTTTAATAAATTTTATCTGATCTTATCGATCACCTTTTGTTTTCAATACGACTACAGAAAATGCGGGTAATCTCAAGGAGATTTATCTCGTTGTCTGTAATACGTTATGAGCGTTATATTAATATGAATTATATGTTTGTTAAAACATAAACATGTCGCCTCCTAGGTATGAGTTACCGCTACCACTGGATGATGTAAACCTGGATAAACAGAAGACTACCGCGTCATTCACTGTGGATCAAAAGCTATCTGCAAAGACGCTCCCTAATCCGGAGCCGTCAATATCACAAGACGCACCAGGTATATCGGGAGAACCTAATCCCGAACTGGATCCAGAGCTGCTTACTGCACTTGGAGCTGCAAATTCCGATACACCCGAATTTGGCGCTAAAATACACGATACGCTCTCAAATTTATGGACACCTTTACTAAGAAAAGGACTGTCCAAAGAAGACAAAGATAAATTAACCATAGAAAATACGGTACCCGAAAACTGCAAAAACTTGCAAGCCCCAAAATTAAATGCGGAAATCTTGGCAGCCATAACTGACATAGCACGAGCACGTGACAAAAAAAAAAATCCAAAACTTTCAGCAACAGCTGGGGTACGGTATTACCGCCATAAATCGAGGGATTGACGTCCTCCTTGGGAAGGAAGAAAACAAATGAAGGCCCTCCGTCACTTAAGTGATGGATGCCGCCTATTATCAGACCTCCACTTTATGTTAACCAAAGATAGGGTAAAACTGATTTAACCTAATTTGGATACAAACTTTAAACATGTTATACAAGACTCCGAAAGAGACAAAACTTTATTCGGAAGTTCAGTGCCGGAAAAAATAAAGGCAAGTAAAGCCATTGAAAAGCAGGGAGCCCTAATTAAAAAAGGCCCAGCCAAAACAGCCGCCTCTCAAATATCAACGGTCAACCGGTCGTCTCAGCAGGGAAACTGGACAGGACCTCCTCGTTACCCGTCGTTCGGGGGGGGCGGGGAGGTCAGAGGAAACCGATAGCAGCTCAAACACAGCAGCGCCCACAATCGAACTCTGCGTTCAACGCCAAGTTCCAGCCGCAGACTTCATCCAGGATGCGTGCTCAGACCCAACATTAATCAAGGTACATGCAGGTCGAATTAATTTATTTTATGATTGTTGGACAAAAATAACTAAAAATGAAGTTATATTGAAGTGGCTAAAGTATTTATTTAGAATACCATTCGATACTCAAATTTGTCAGTATTCTATTCCTAAAAATAATTTGTCATCATGTGAAAAACGAGACATGAAAATAGCTATAAATAAATTATTAGACTTAGGGGCTATAAAACCTTGTTCTCCTTCAAATGATCAATGTATTTCAAATATATTTTTAGCTCCGAAACCTAACGGAGAAAAAAGGTTTATACTAAATTTAAAATCTTTAAACAAGTTCGTAACAAAAGTACATTTTAAAATGGAATCTTATAAAACAGCCTCGAAATTAATTCCTCGTAATGGATACTTACCCAATATAGATATGAAAGAATCATATATACTTATACAGATTTTTGTTAGTGACAGAAAGTACCTACGATTCGAATTCCAAGAAAATGATTCGTCTGAGCCGATCACTTACGAGTTCACAGCAATGCCGTATGGATTATTGATAGCTCCGTGGGTATTTACAAAAATTATGCGTGAAGTAATGAGTCATTTGAGAAAACAAGGTTTTAAGTCTACTACCTATTAAGACGATCTTCTTATTGGAGATACATATGAAGAATGCATGATTAATGTAAGAGAAACTTTGAAGTTATTACATTGTCTAGGTTTTATTGTAAATTTCGATAAAAGTCACATTGTACCAAAAAAGTCAATCAAATTCATAGGTTTTATGTTCAACACAGAACAGATGTCTATTACGTTACCTGGCGATGAGCGGAAGAACATTGCACAGTTAATAAATAGGTACATTAATCTTAAAACTTGTTCAATACGAAATTTCGCTAAACTTATAGGTGTATTGATCGCAGCCTGTCCAGCCACAAAATATGGATTCTTATATACAAAAATATTAGAGAGACAAAATTTTTTAGCCTTAAATAAGTTCGGAGGAAACTATGAGGCAAAAATGAATCTCAATAAGATATTACTAAAAGATTTATGGTGGTGGAAAAATAATATTAATATTATTTCTTGTCCAATCATTACTCAAAATTATAAGTTAGAAATTTACACCGACGCATCTAGGAAAGGCTGGGGAGCAGTATGCAAAAATAATAAATATAGTGGTTCATGGACGAACAGTGAAAAAGAAAATAATATTAACTTTTTAGAATTACTCGCGGTTTTGTTAGGTCTCAAAAGTATAGCTAGTGAAGAAAAAGAAAAGAAAGAAAGAAAGAGTCCAGAAAACTTAACCCTGATACTGAATGGGCCCTCTCGGATAGCGCTTTCCAACTTATTGTAAATAGTTTCGGGCCCATTAAGATCGACTTGTTCTCAAGTCGAGCCAAATGTAAATTATTTGTCACCTAGAAGCCTGAACCTGATGCAGTCGCAGTTGATGCATTTACAATAAGCTGGGCTGACTTGGATTTTTATGCATTTCCTCCCTTTTCTCTTGTATTAAAATGTTTACGAAAAATCATTGATGATAAAGCCGAAGGGGTACTTGTATTCCCCTTCTGGCCTTCTCAGCCATGGAGTCAGCACCCACTGCACTCCAGCCTTACCCTGGGTGCCGCGAGGCTCTCCGGGCGTCGTTCAGCCGGCGCGGCTGCCCACCAGAGGCTCTCACGTTGATGCTCGCCTCGCTCGCTACTGTTCGCTAGTACAACGTCTCATTGAAGTTATGGTTTCAAGAAGTGTGGTTATGAATTAATAGTTTCGAAAAATCCATTCCATTAGTTCTTTGATTCTTAAACGAGCAATTTAATAAGGGATGTTCTTACGGTTCATTAAATACGCATCGATCTGCATTATCTCTTTTATTAGGAGAAGAGATAAGTGATAATAGTTGTGTTAAACGCCTCTTAAAAGGAGCCTATAAAACTAAACCTATTAAGCCTAAATATTCATTTACTTGGGATCCAAATTTAGTACTAAATCAACTGTCTTCTTGGTATCCAAATATTAATTTATCATTAGAAAATATTACAAAAAAAAAAAAAAAAACTCGTTACATTATTAGCTTTATGTACCGGTCAAAGAGTACAGACATTGTCTTTAATTAAATTAGAAAATATTGTTTTTCAATCTGATAAAGTAAATATTATTGTAACAGATATAATCAAGACTTCCGCTCCAAATCGTGAACAGCCCTTATTATCTCTCCCTCTTCTCAAACTTTCAAAGCAATATCAACATATGCCCAGTATCAACTTTAAAAGAATATATTTTTATTACAAAAAATATCTGAGGTTCAAACTCCGGGAATCTCTTCGTAACATTCAAAGCTCCCCACAGAACTGCATCAAGTCAGACGCTAAGTCGATGGATTAAGCAAACGCTCGCCACGAGTGGCATTGACATGAGCGTTTTAGTGCGCACAGCACACGACACGCGTCAACCTCAGCCGCGCGCGCGGCCGGTATCAGTGTCGATGTCATTCGAAAAACGGCCGGGGACACAAAACTCACAGGTGTTCGCAAAGTTTTACCATCGGCCTTTAGATGATCAACAAAATAACTTTGCTTTGTCGATACTTAATCGAGACATGAACAATACTTAACCTAATATTAAAAATAGTTATTGAATATTACGTATTTTGATATTAAGTAAATTACTACATTAAAAATTATGTGTCTATAAATAGACTATCACTAAGTTTCATTAATTTAAGCTGATTAAAATTTCTAGCAACTCAAATAAAGTAAGATTATTTGAAGCTCATTATGCAATAATACTAATTATTAAGTACTATAATAATAAAATATGTAATTACATATTTATATCTTTACTTATTTCAATTCCAAGTATATACCTAAACAAAACTTTCTATCTCTGAAAATCTACCTGTTATATAATATCTGAAGAATGAAGCGACGAAATATAATAGATGATTAAACGAACTTCTAAGTGAAGTTCTATCGCTATTATATGAGTCGCTTCATTCGAAGATATGACGTACCCACCCACCCCAGAACCCATTTAAAAGTTTCGTTTAGGGTCTCTAAAGAATGAGGGCTTGGCGCGAACCGGGTGGATCATGCCACGCGGCGCCCCACCACAGTGTTTTTTTTATGATACTTTAAATTGTGCGAAGTTACCTAGTACCTAAAAAGGACTACCTGTTATATAATATCTTCGAATGAAGCGACTCATATAATAGCGATAGAACTTCACTTAGAAGTTCGTTTAATCATCTATAAGATGCTATTAGCGATAACTGATGACAAGGTGAAATCATTCGTGTTTATAGATTGTTGTACTACATTTCTCTGTAAGTCTAGTTGTTTTTCTAAATTATTGATATGCTGATTAAATATTTTATGCTGCTTATTTATAGAACTCTTAACTCTCTTGATTAAATTAAACTCGGCTTCTACAACCGAAGTTTGGTTTTTCCACAACAAAGCCAGGTGCTTTTCGTTATCTCTCAATGTTACTATGTCTCGTTCATACTGGCACCCCTCGTACTGTTAAAAGTGTTTGACACAGGTCTTAAATAAATTCTACATTTAAAAATATACCGCGCAATAAGTGCTATCTTACCTTGGAAAAAAACATTAACCTAGTGCTTACGCAAGTCAGAACTGAAGAAACTATCCACCATAATAGCAGAAATTACAAAACACGCTTAAGAAGATAAGATCACCTAGTGGAGCATACGGTTGCGTGGGAACAGCAGGGGTCGGCGCGGCGGCGCGGCGCCTGCCGTCCCGCGCCCTTCTCCCCGTGACTGGACCCTGCGCCCGCGCGCCTCAGACCGCGCGACGCTCCCGCCAGACCTCTCACGGACCTCTATCGAGAGCGCACGTACCACTTAGGCTAAATATAAATTGTAATACGTGATTAAAGCCAGTTTTCCTATACAGTCCGCACTTTTCTTTCTACTTATGTAGTTAAGACCTCTTTATGGTCCTTTACTCGCCACTAAATAAAAAGTCACGTCGCGTCATCGCTTCGCAAGGCAGCCGAGCAAGATAACGGGACTTCTACCAGCTTTTATTGAACTTTGAGCAGCAACGAGTCTACGTGTCCACGCAGCCATCGATGACGACAAAAATAATTTAGCCGTTCAACAAGTGCAGTTCAGTGAAGAATCTCGAAAACAAAGAAGAACACAGCTTCGAAACCGTGAGATTGTTCCAATTTTTTTCTTTCATTCCATTAATTTCATATCTTAACCTCATCCATTCCATCTCATTTCACCAACATCAGTTTAGTTAGTCGCTTCTTAGTATCAGTGTGCAATACCTACGAGTCATTAAAACCATTATTCCATTCTCATTAAAATAATATTCATACTTAGATAGTTACATCATTCATCAAACTTCATCGCATTTAAAGCAAAATCATACATCATAATCACGACATCAGTAGCTTACTTTTAGATACATTTTGAAATCATTGTTTTAGTAACGTAGTTATAGAATTGGTTTGATCAAAGCAGATATTAATATTAAATCATCACATATAGTTTTTATAATTTAGTGCATCGTAATTTGGTAAACTAACTAGTATGCCATTAGATAGTTTGCAATTTTTAATAAAAGTTTTTTCTTTCGTTTTGGTTCGACAGCATTGATAAGTGATATTGCGTGGCCTCAACCTCAACAACGCTGTATCCTTTTGACCTCAACGGCTGCGCAGTGGAAAATTACCGGAGCTGTGATTAACAAAGAGGGTTATGTTTTTTGTTTTTGGATATTTTGAAGTTTAAAGTATTTGATCAGTTTAAATTTTATTTCAACATACGTGATACGAATTTACATTTTAGTACATAGATTATTTGTTGCATTTTACCTTTCGTAACATACAATATCGTACCTTACAAGCATCGATAATTTAATTTACTTTTAGAAATAATAACTTTAATTATCTTAGAATTTGAAACAAGTATTTATATTTGAATATATATTTAATTTTGGTGCACTTCGTAAATAAGTTTTAGAATTTGAGTTGCAAAGACAATTTGAGTTGAATAGGTACACAATTTTAGGAGTTTTTTTTTTATCAACCTTTAAGTAGTTTTGAGTTCTCAATTTTAAATTTAACTTGATAATATTCAACATAATGTCTGATGCAAAAATAACGCTGCTGATTAAAAAACGGGGCACGCTTAAAGGAAAATTAACTGGCTTTTGCAATTACACGAATTCTTTAAAAGATAAGGCCGAAACTATATCCCCAGCTATAAGAAATGAGCTTCAAGCTCGCCTTGAACGCATTGGTGACTTATATTCTGATTTTGATACGCTTCAGACGGAGATTGAGGAGTTGTCCGATGATCCAGAGCTGAGGTATCAGGAGCGGGAAGCTTTCGAGAATCAATACTACGCTGCTATTGGGATCGCGAAGGCTTTCACCGAGGCGCCTTCTGCGGCTTCTCTGGACGAGTCTAGCATCACCGCGGTAAGCGCTCTTGGAGGCACACAAAGACAAAATAATTACGTGAGACTTCCCAAAATAGAATTACCTTCATTTAGCGGCTGCTATCAGCACTGGCTTGAGTTCCGAGATACATTTATATCCATAATTCACTCCAACAATAATATGGACGCCATAAATAAATATCATTACTTACGCGCTTGCTTACAGGGCAGTGCTGCTTTAGTCATAAAAAGCCTAGATTTTAAAGCTGATAACTATGCTGCTGCTTGGGAATTGCTGTGTCGCAGGTACGATAATAAACGCTTGCTTGTGAACAATCACGTACAGTCTCTTTTTAATGAAAATTGCATACAGAAAGAATCCAGCAAAGCCTTACGCTATATAATCGATATAACTAATAAAAACTTACGTGCTTTAGCAACTTTAGACCAACCCACACAGCATTGGGACACTTTAATTATACATATGATGGCTACAAAATTAGATTGCACAACTAATAGAGAATGGGAAGAGTTTCGAAACAATCTTAGTGACCCGCCAAATTTAAATTCTTTTTTATCATTTTTAGGTAACAGGGCTGACTTACTGGAGACTTTAGAGGAAGCCAAGGGTAACAAAAATAAGATAGATTCCTTACCTAGTCAAAAACAAAAAAGCTTTATTGTTTCAAACAAGCCTAAATTTCATACATGCCCTTTATGTAATAATGATCATTTTTTATTTAAATGTGATTCATTTAGGAAATTACCCGTTAATGTTCGCATTCAAAAGGTCAAAGAGTATATGCTTTGTGAAAATTGTCTTCGAACTGGTCATAACGCATCACGATGTAAACTGAGTCACTGCAAATATTGCAGTATAAAACATAATACTCTTTTACACACGGATCCACCAGAAGTACCAATTCCACACGATAGTGTTGTACTCTCAGCGGAGTCACAAACTATTTCTAATACAAACCATGTATTACTGTCCACAGCCCTGGTCAGGATCATTGATAAGTATGGGAAACCACATTCAGCGAGAATCCTGCTAGACAATGGTAGTACCAGCAACTTCATCACACAGGAGCTTTGCGACAAGCTTCGTCTTACTACTTGTGTAGCAAATTCAAAGGTAACAGGCATAAACAATCAAACGTCCAATAGTTGCAAATCATGCTTATTAACAATTGAGTCTTACAATAGCAATTACAGGACGGACGTTGACTGCTTCGTTTTACCGCAAATAACTTCTTCATTACCGACTACTTATATAGATAAATATAATCTTGGTATACCACAAGGGATTTGCTTAGCCGATCCAACATTCAACGTACCGTCGACCATTAATCTTCTATTAGGTGCGGACGTCTTTTGGAGGGTGATCGGCACAAATCGCATTCAACTAGGTAAACAGAAACCGGTACTATATGAAACTAAATTTGGATGGTTAGTTTCAGGCGCCGTATGCCAACCGGGTACAAAGCAAAATATTTGTATGTTAACAACAAATTCACAAAATCAATCTGATTTGACTCGCTTCTGGGAATTAGATTCTATTCCAAATAAATATAAACTTACCACAGACGAGCGTGCATGCGAATCATCTTTTTTAGAAACAACTGTACGGGATGAAGACGGTCGTTTTGTAGTACAGATGCCTTTAAAAGAATCTCCTGATGTGTTAGGCGACTCTTTATTAATTGCTAAACGAAGATTTTTGTCTCTTGAACGTCGTTTAGATCGCGATCATCAAATGAAACATCTTTATACACAATTCATGAAAGAGTATCTCGAACTAGGGCATATGACTGAAATCACACCTGACTTAAATCGTAAGTTTTGCTACCTTCCTCATCATGGAGTTTATAAAGAAAGTAGTTCGACCACTAAACTACGCGTCGTATTTGATGCGTCAGTCAAGACATCTTCAGGTAAATCTCTGAATGATATACAACGAGTTGGACCTACAATTCAAGATGACATTTTTGCTATATTATTACGATTTCGTGAACATCAGTTTGTGGTCTCGGCTGACATAGAGAAGATGTACCGAATTGTGAAACTGAATGAGAATCAACGTTCACTGCTTTGTATATTGTGGCGGTTCGATTCCTCACAACCTCTTAAAACCTACACTCTTAATACCGTAACATATGGAACGGCATCAGCGCCATACTTGGCTACTAGGTGCCTACATCAATTAGGTTTCGACTCATCTAACGCCGACATCAAACGAGCAATTTGTCATGATTTTTTCGTCGATGACTATATCTCTGGCAGTGATTCCATTAGCAATACTATTGAATTATGTCAAGGTGTATCTAGTACTTTAAAATCGGCCAAATTTCACTTGAGAAAATGGCACTCTAATAGTAAAGAAATTCTAGATTCAGTTTGCGACAGTTATAATTCATTAGACGAGGTTAATTTTAGTTCTAAAGAAGCAGCCAAAACCTTAAGCCTTCATTGGATATGCTCAAGTGACGTGTTAACATTTAAAATAAATATAAATGCAAATAATGTTATTAACAAACGGCACATTCTATCCACAATTTCACAAATTTATGACCCACTTGGACTTGTAACCCCTTGTATCGTAGAAGCAAAATTATTAATTCAACAGCTGTGGATATTAAAATGCTCATGGGATGAAGAAGTACCTATAGATATTAAAAATCGATTTATTCAATTTGCAAATGCTTTATTATATCTGAATAATTTAGAAATATCTAGATGCATCAAAATACATCCTTCAGTCGACACCCAAATACATGTGTTTACGGATGCCTCTGAAAAGGCATACGGTGCTTGTGTATATGTACGTAGTGTGAATAAAAACGGTGAAGTCAACGTCCGACTGTTAGCTTCTAAAAGTAAGGTAGCACCAATAAAAACTACTACTATACCTAGTTTGGAGCTTTGCGGCGCTCTAATGGGAGCAAGGCTTTGCGCCAAGATTGTTTCGTCGGTTACCTTTGATTATAGCTCATGTACATGTTGGACTGATTCAATGATTGTGTTGGGATGGCTTTCTTCGTCTCCTACTCAACTACAAACATTTGTTCGCCACCGAGTCACTGAGGTACAAGAAAACTCCTTTGATTGGCGCTATGTACCTTCAAAACAAAACCCAGCAGATTTAGTTTCGCGCGGCCTCCGCGCCGATTTCATACATGACTGTACTTTGTGGTGGTCAGGTCCTGCCTATTTAAAACTTGAATCGCATGAATGGCCTAAAAGGTACATTAAAAACAATGAATTAGATAATCAATTGCCAGAACTAATCAAATCCTTCCACATCATAAATGATGAACCTCACGAATCAAACCCTTTATCTTTACTTATCAAAAATTCATCAAACTTCACAAAATTAAAACGCACTTATGCATTTATTTTAAGAGTTATTAATAACTGTCGTAAGAACTGTAAAAAATTAAAAGGAAACTTATCAATTTTAGAATTGAATGCTGCTACAACGCAGCTTTTACATATATCACAATTGGAATCATTTCCTACTGAGTATAAACTTTTAATTAGTAAAAAAAGACTACCTTTCAAAAATAGAATTCTCTCTCTGTCTCCAATTTTGGATTCTGACAATATTATCAGGGTGGGTGGTAGGCTTAGTAACTCTAACTATGACTTTAACGTTAGGCATCCTATACTTCTTTGCGGTAAGCACCACTTGTGTCATCTTATATTCGAAACATTACATAAGCAATACCTACACGCAGGTCCCCAATTACTACTAGCTACAGTAAGGCATAACTATTGGCCACTTGGGGGAACTAGGCTAGCAAAACGAATAGTCCGTACTTGTGTCAAGTGTTGTCGCTTTAAAGGCAAGACAGTTCAACCGATAATGGGAAACTTGCCAAAGGAGCGGCTTTCATTAGAATTTCCCTTTTTAGAGACTGGTGTAGATTACGCTGGGCCAGTGCTGATAGCAGATCGTAAAGGCAGAGGAAGTAAATTAATCAAGTCTTATATTTGTGTCTTTGTTTGTTTAGCTACCAGAGCGCTGCATTTGGAGCTGGTCTCAGACCTGACCAAAGAGGCCTTTATTGCTGCTTTGAATCGTTTTATATCACGCCGGGGGAAGCCGCAGAATGTGTTCTCGGATAATGGAACTACATTTATAGGGACATTTAATGAGCTCTCAAGGCTACTTAAGGAACCTTCCTTGTCATCGAGTCTCGTCGAACAAGGTATTAATTTTTCTTTTATACCCGCCTACACTCCTCACTTCGGTGGACTATGGGAGTCTACGGTTAAATCTGTAAAGCACCATCTTCGTCGTGTGTTAGGTTTAACCCATCTAGATTTCGAAGAAATGGCTACGCTACTGATACAAATAGAGTCTATACTAAATTCTAGGCCACTCACTCCACTATCCAACGATCCCAACGACCTTACTTCCCTCACTCCCGCTCATTTCCTTATTGGACGATCGATCGGTTCGTTGCCATGCCAGCAATATCAGGATAGGCGAATCACTTCACTACAGCGATTTAATCGCATCGAGGCATTGAAGCAACATTTTTGGTTCAGATTTGAGCATGAGTATGTTTTACTTCTACAGAGACGAACAAAATGGCACGAGTCTCAAGGGGAGCTGAAGGAGGGATCACTTGTACTGGTGATGGACAAGACATCACCCCCACTGATGTGGCCACTCGGTCGCATCCTCCGGCTGCATCCTGGCAGAGACGGCGTAGCGAGAGTCGCTGACATTCGAACCAGGAGAGGGATCGTTCGTCGTGCATACAACACCATATGCCCCTTGCCAACTTCTGTTGAAGATAACTCTTCAAGGCGGGGAGTATAGTGGAGCATACGGTTGCGTGGGAACAGCAGGGGTCGGCGCGGCGGCGCGGCGCCTGCCGTCCCGCGCCCTTCTCCCCGTGACTGGACCCTGCGCCCGCGCGCCTCAGACCGCGCGACGCTCCCGCCAGACCTCTCACGGACCTCTATCGAGAGCGCACGTACCACTTAGGCTAAATATAAATTGTAATACGTGATTAAAGCCAGTTTTCCTATACAGTCCGCACTTTTCTTTCTACTTATGTAGTTAAGACCTCTTTATCACCACTCAAACGGTCAGTGTCCATTTTGGTTTTATTGTTATTAAATTTCTTTGTTCCAAATAATAAACAATAACAAACAGAAATTGTCCAACATGCGACTTGACACTTGACCGGCAATTATTGATATCTGACACAAGACATAGGCTGATTGAAAAAGTGTTGCCATTCTTAAAAAAATACTAAAGAAGCTTAAGGTCCCATACACACTGTCAATCATTTATTCTTAAATCGATCGATTTACAAAACTGAGAACAGGAAACTTTGACCCCTAAATTTGTAAAACATTTATTTCTCCACGATACTTGTTTACTTCTTGTGACCTCCTAGAACGCAATGCCGCTTAGACCGACACCTAGCAGCCAATTGCCCACTTCTATAGATAAGGCACCTCTTAATAACTCTGATAATCTAGTAGAGATGGATACAAAGTTAAGTAAACTAGCTTCTAGCGACTTGAAGACTGTTACCCCGCCGAACTTTCTGTCGAAAGGTAATAAAAGGTGTAGAACACAAATGGAGGGCCCAATTGTGAACCAAATGGATGAATTTAAAGAGGAATTTAAAGAAGAAATGAAAGCGCTAATGCAATCCTTTTTTGATTCTCAGACTACGGAATTAAAACTTGTTAATACCACCCTAAAAGATATTCAACAGTCCAATAATAATATTGAAACTTCAATTACTAATCTCACTATGCAAAACGAAGAACTTAGACAAAGAATTGATATGTTGGAAGCCCAATCAAAGCAGGACCGGAATCAAATTATCTTGCTTGAAAGTAAAATCGAGCAATTGCATGTGGAAAGTAGAAAAGCAAGTTTTGAAATTAAAAATGTCCCTAAGAAAGCCACGGAGAATAAAGAGGACCTCATCGAGATGGTTATTAACCTCTCAAAATCTATTGGCTCTAATATTTCAAGATCCGAAGTCAGCGATATTTACAGAGTGAGACCTAAAACATCCGACATAAAAAAAACTCCAATTGTAGTAGAAACTAACTCTACAATACTGAAAAACACCATCCTTAAGTCGGCAAAAGCTTTCAATATCAAAAACAAAAGCAAACTATGTGCCAAACACCTCGGTTTCAAAACCGAGGAAGAGACCCCTATATACTTGTCTGAGCATTTGACACCTAAAGGAGCGCGCTTGTACTTCCTGGCGCGTGACCTGGCAAAGTCAAATAACTACAAATTTGTCTGGACTGCCTACGGCAAAGTATATATAAGAGAAAATGAACATTCTGCAATTACAATGATAAGGAGTGAAAATCAAATACAGCAAATTATATCTAACCGCCGACGTGTAGAACCACAGCAGATCTGACTAACTGAAATTATTTGGATTGCCACAGGTACCCTGATAAGGTTATTGCTATATCTCTTAAAAAAAAGGCTTGTTTCTAGAATAGCTTTCCTATTGTATATAATACATAATCTCTCATACTTTGTGTTAAAAATTCGCAATTTATCTTTTCGTAATATTGTAATACACTCATTGTGCTTAAATATTATAGGTAATTTATTACACATCTACACATACAAATTAATTAGACTTCCACATACAAAAACCCACAACATCACACAAAACTTTCCCAGAACCTTATTATTTTCTAATACATATACTATACATACTTAAATATTCTCCGAAAACCCGTTATTACTATAGCTTCAAACTCACCTATGGCAACCACATACATACACAATCGAAGCGACATTTTTACAGAATGTATCAACTGAGCTTGGAACTTATAATGACGTGCATACCATTAAAAACGCCAAATGGGTGACACTCTTCACAACTTGAACATGATAGACAGTACTGAAATTGCTCATGCGGTGGAATGCGACTGCTCAGAACTTCCTGCTTATAAGATGATTGGAAAAAATAACCTGACCGTAATTTGCCAAAACATTCGCAGCATATATAAAAATTTTGATGACTTTTTGCTGACATTGTCGAGTCTCTAATTTGAACCTGACGTTCTGGTACTGACTGAATGTAGACTCTCCACAAATAAACCCATTCCACAAATTGATAATTATAATTCATACTCTACTACAAGTCAATTAAACCAAAATGACGGAGTCGTTGCGTATATTAAAAACACAATGAAGCATAAAGTTTGTGAAATTCCTCTTACCTACGCTTCTTGTCTGCAGCTTGATGTACTTAATAACACAGTACTCGGTGTGTACCGATCTCCGTCTCACCTGAATGCTGAAGGTTTCATAGATTCACTTTGTTCACATTTAGATAATCTTAGTACACAAAATAATATAATAATTACAGGGGATATCAACATTAATATTCTACCCAAACTAATGGAACCAGGATATGAGCATAATAACAGAATTAACTATTTGAATTCACCCTCCGATCATGGTATTTTTGCGGGCCACACTCTACCTACTAGAGACAAGAACTGCCTAGATCATTTCATGCTAAGAATTGACAAAAATAAATGCTCTGCTTTTATAGCGGTTCTTCAAACTAGTATCACTGATCATTCTACAATTCTCCTTTCTTTAGATAAAATTAAAATTAAACAACCAAAAACTACAACAAAATACAAATTAGATTACACAGCAGCTGCTATGCATTTTCAACAAAAAAACCTTGATGACCTGATATTGAGTAATAACCCAAATCTTTTAACTAATCGTCTCATAGAAGAGCTCACTGAATCTATGAAATCAAATACTGTTAAACTTCAAATCCCTAAAAGTCAACGGACTATCAAGCCCTGGATTACTTCAGGAATTTTAAGATGCATCAAACACAGAAATAAATTGCAGAAACAACTTCGTATTGACAATCAGAATGAAGTTTTAAAAATAACTTACATTAGATACAGAAACTATTGTAACAATCTTATTAAAAAACTCAAAAGGAAACACGAAAAAGACTTAATTACTAACTCTTTAAATAATAATAGACTCTTGTGGAAAAACATAAAAAACATCACAAACAGCAACAACATATAACAATGATAATAGTGATTTAATCAATCTTAAAACTGACCCCATGGTATCTGCAAAGTATGTCAATGAGTACTTCTCTGGTATAGGAGAAAATCTTGCCAAAAGTATACATCCTTGCACTCACTCAAATCCTGTACCAAATGATTCTTTTGCACAGCCAAACTCTTTCGTGCTCTTGGAAACTGATCTTGAGGAAGTTGAAAACACTCTAATGAGCTTGAGGTCTGACAGTTCTCCGGGCTGGGATACAGTTCCCGTTGCTTTTTTGAAGCTAGTGAAAGATGTGGTTGTTCCTATTATTACTCACCTTGCAAACCTCTGTTTTCAACAAGGAATATTTCCAGATCTGCTTAAAATATCCATTATCACACCAGTGTACAAGAGTGGGGACAGAGGCGATGTCGGAAATTATAGGCCAATATCTGTCCTTCCAGCCATATCAAAGATACTAGAGAGACTTCTGAATTCTAGATTAATAAAATACCTGAACACGTATCAACTTTTATCTCCTTCACAGTTTGGCTTCAGACAGGGAAAGTCAACTGAAGACGCAGTATCCGCTCTTACCCAGACTGTGGCTGAGAGGGTTGATGGGGGCTTCAAGTGTTTATCGGTATTTCTTGACCTCAAAAAAGCATTCGACACCGTGTCTGTTCCTATTCTCGTTCACAAACTGGAGTCGTATGGGATACGAGGTAATGCGCTTTCTCTGTTCAGAAGCTATCTTTCTGAAAGGACGCAGAGGGTAAGATTGGACAAATTCATCAGTGATGACGTCAGAGTATCATACGGGGTACCCCAGGGAAGCGTATTGGGGCCAACACTTTTTCTTGTCTATATAAACGACCTTTGCAAACTTAAAATTGACAATGCAAACATTTTTGCCTACGCTGACGATACTGCTGTCGTATTTGCTGGGAAGAGCTGGGCTTCTGTGAAGGAGAGCGCTGAGCGAGGAATGTATCTCATATCAAATTGGCTAAAAAATAATTTGCTTACTTTAAATTTCACGAAAACTAATTATATTTGCTACAGTATCCGCAGTTGTTCCCAACCAAATAACGATTTTAAACTTCGAATACACTCGTGTAACTTCTTAGTACGGCCTCATGATTGTGACTGTCCTGTAATAGACAAACTTGAGAATACAAAATATCTCGGGGTTATGGTCGATCAGCGACTCTCCTGGTACTCACATATTGAACTGGTCTCTTCTAGAGTAAGAAAACTAATATGGATATTTAAGAATTTAAGGCATGTGGTGCCGGGAGGGAAGCTGGATTGCTGTAGCTCCGGGAGAAATGTTCTTAAAGAATTATATGTCATATTAGCGCAGTCAATTCTATCTTACTGTATTCCTGTATGGGGTGGTGCAGGTAAAACGAAAATGATAGAAGTAGAGCGTGCACAACGAGCTTTGTTGAAGGTGATGAACTTTAAGCGTAGAAGATTCTCAACTGTCACTCTATATACCCTTAGTGGAATGTTATCGGTGCGTAAGTTATACATACTACTTACTATATTAAAAAAACACAACACTACTCCGTATGAACCTAGCACAATTCGAGCTAGAAGAAAAAATGTGATCTCTCAATCTAGAACCAGGACTTCTTTTGCTCAAAAACAATACTACGGTCGCTCACCCTATTTATACAACGCAATTAACAGCAAAGTAAATATTTATGATAAAACAATGCGTGAATGCAAATCTCTGGTTACTAACTACCTTATGCCACTAGAATATGAAGAAATATAAAAATTTAATACTACACAACCCATAAAACATAACACTATTTACAGTCCAACACACATATACATACAGACACACACACATACAAACATAGACACACAACATATACAAAAATCTACGTCACTATCTACTTAATAACTTACTAGGTATTCACTTAATGCCTATACATATTAATATTAAATCTAGCTAGCTGTATATGCCAATGGAGAATCACGACTGTGGAAAAGTTAAAGATACCTACATAGTTACTAAAATTACTAGGATAGCTAATTTCTGTTGTTTTCATATTTTAACGTTCCAATTTATTATATTAGAATTGTTAAACAAATAAAATAAAAATAAAATTGTTTGTTTGGTGAATAGCAGTTTTATGTAAATATATGTAATATGGGTATGTATAAATATATATATTTTAACGTTTAGTTATAGTATAAAGATAATTTACATTAACTTAAGCATTCTTTGTTTTAATGTTTTGTGATTTCAATAAATAATTATAGTCTTAATAGAATAAAACAAGAAATGTAATGACTGGCTAACTAAAAAGCAATGTAATATAGATATACAAAAAATCTTAAAATAACTGATGATTAAAAGTAAAATATTAAATAGATAGAAATAGAAATTGAATTAATTTATTTCAACGTTAAGTTATAGCATTAGGATAATTACATTAACTTAAGTAGGTATTCTTTGTTTTAAGGTTTTGTGATTTCAATAAATAATTATAATCTTAATAGAATAAAACAACAAATGTTATGACTGGCTAACTAAAAAGCAATGTAATATAGATATACAAAAAAAAAACTTAAAATAACTGATGATTAAAAGTTAAATATTAAATAGAAATAAAATTAAAATTAAATGATTTGTTTAGTAATAGAAATAATATTTAATGTAATGAAATGAAAAAAAACCTTTGTTATCACTTTATTTTGTACACATTAATGAACTGTCTTGGAAGAGCGAACTCACCTGGCACAGGCATTATTTGCCTAAAAGGTGAATTCGACAACTGTAATATGTAGTGTAACACTTTAAAGAAATAAGATATTATTATTTTTTTTTTAAATTTTTTATTTATTCTCGGCACTAGCCGGTTATAACTGTGTTTACGAGCTGACGCCAAGTAAATCACAGTGAGGTGGTTGTTGAGGATGGGATGGTTTCATTTTCTTCAAGTTGTAAGAATTTTCGAACTATTCTGCAAGTATTTAATATTGACGCTTTTATTATTATTATTTTTCTACATGTTTTATTTATTCTCGGCATTAGCCGGTTATAACTGTGTTTACGGGCTGACGCCAAGTAAATCACAGTAAGGTGGTTGTTGAGGATGGGATGGTTTCATTTTCTTCAATTTGTAAGAATTTTCGAACTATTCTGCAAGTATTTAATATTGACGCTTTTTGGAGACTGATGTATATATTTTTGTTTAGGTCTAGTAATTTCAGATATTGGTGGAGTTGTTTTGGGATGACTCCGGTGGTTGAAAGGACTATTGGTATAATATATACTTTATTTTGTTTCCAGATTCTTATTATCTCCTCTTTCAATTCTGCATATTTATTTATTTTATCAGCTGTTGACTTTTGAATGTTATGGGTGTTAGGGACTGTAATATCGATTAAATACGTAACTTTATTTATTTTATCTTGTAAAGTTATGTCGGGTCTATTATAATGGATAGTTTTATCAGTAAGGATGGCGCGATCGTAATAAATTTTGTGCGATTGATTTTCTAATACCGCTTGCGGTGTATATTTGTAGTATGGAGTGTTTGTGTTCTGTATGAGTTTATGTTTAATTGCTAATTTCTGGTGAATTATATTTACTATTTGGTTATGTCTGTGTGTGTAGTCGGTCTGTGTAAGGTTAGTGCATGCTCCTGTAATATGTTGAATAGTTTCTGGTTGTGATTGACATTTACGGCACTTGTCATTTGTGGCTGTGGGATCTTTAATTATGTGCTTTCTATAATTTTTTGTATTTATCACTTGGTCTTGTATTGCCATTAGAAATCCCTCTGTTTCTGGGAATAGTGTGCCTATTTTAAGCCACATGTTAGAGGCTTTCAAGTCAACATGTGCTTGGCTTAAGTCGTGTGGATGTCTTCCATGCAAGACTTTCTTCTTCCATTCTTCTATTTTGGCTTTTTGAGGGTCTATATTTCTAGAAAATTCTGAATTGATGTTTTCTGTAAGGTTAAGTGGAGTGTAATTTTGATCGTTTTGGGCTATTGCTCTATGTAATTTACTTGATAAGGACTTATTGTGAAAAAAAAATTGTAAACTTTTGACTTGTTTTAGCCATAAAGGATGTAAATCAATCAGACCTCTACCTCCATCCTGTCTTTTGATTGTGAGTCTTTCAATGGCTGATTTAGGGTGGTGATTGTTATGTTTGGTCAGTGTGGTGCGTATGATTCGTGATATGTTTTCAATGTCTGTTTTGGACCATTTAATGATACCGAACGAATAAGTTAAAATAGGGATTGCGTACGTGTTGAGTGCTTTAATCAGATTTTTTCCGGAAAGTTGTGTTTTACAAATTGCATTTAGTCTTTTTTTGAATTCAATGGTGAGAGAACTTTTAATGGTTGTATGATCTAGCCCCCTAAGCTGTTGAAACCCTAAGTATTTATATAAATCATTTGCTTCCATTGTCTTATATATTCGGTGTCACCTACTACATAGTCACCAGGCTGTATCTTTCCTCTAATAATATGTACTGTTTTACACTTATCTAAACCAAATGTCATATTTATGTCTTTACTAAATTTCGTAGTAGTTTTTAGTAAAGTTTTCATTTCTTTGTCACTACGAGCATATAATTTGATATCGTCCATATATATCAGGTGAGAAATAATGTTATCGGTGTTATCTAGTTTGAGCCGGTATCCAACCTTGTCATTATGAAGTTGGTGAGAGAGAGGATTTAATGCAAGGCAAAACCACAGTGGACTTAAGGAATCCCCCTGATATATACCCTTTTTAATTGCAATTTGCCTTGTAGTGATAGAATTATTTGGTGTGAAAAGTTGCAATGTGGTCTTCCAGTGTGTCATGATATTGCTTAAAAATTGTACTATAGTGTCGTTTACTTTATAAATTTTTAGGGTGTGTATTAGCCAAGAGTGCGGAATGCTATCAAAAGCTTTTTTATAATCTATGTAGGTGCAATGTAAGTTTCTATTTTTTGTTGAGGCATGTTTGACTATGGTAGAGTCTATTATAAGTTGTTCCTTGCAACCCATGTGGCCCCTCCTACATCCTTTCTGCTCTTAAGCCAGTATGTTATATCGTTCGATGTGTGAATTTATGCGTCTAGTAATAACTGCAGTCAAAATTTTGTATATGGTTGGTAAGCATGTTATTGGTCTGTATTGAGACGGTTCTGTGGAGAAGTTAGATTTAGGTAGCATATATGTGATTCCAGTTGCCATCAACTCGGGGATTGGCTGTTGTCCAGATATGATTTCAGTGAAATTTTTTGCTATAGATTTATGTAGCACGGTTAATTTTTTGAACCAGAAATTATGCAACTGGTCTATGCCAGGTGATTTCCAGTTATGAAGTTTATGAGTAACCACTTGAATTTCACCTTCAGTTATTTCATGAAAATTCATTTCTTCAATATTGTTCCACATGACTTGTTCCTTCTGTATCCAGTCTGCTTTATCATTATGAGTCATCTGCTCTTCCCATATACTTGACCAATATTCTTCTAACTGCTCTTTAGTTGGTGTTTCCGTACTGTTGTAGCTATTTGTATTATTTTTACTTTGCATCATATTTCTATAAAATATTTTTTCATTTACGTTAAATAATTGATTATCTCTTTTTCGTTGTTCGGATTTATTATATCGTTTCAGTCTATGAGCTTTAAGTGCAAGTTTTTGTTTTAATGTGTCTAAAAATTCCTCTGGTTTAATATTATTTTTTTCCTGTTTGGTATGTATTTGTAAATTTTTAAATATGTTTTCTACATTTTTAACAACTTTTTTTGATCTGTTATTGTTTTTAATATACTGAGTTAACTGTCCAATATTAAGTCTTATTTTTTTAATATCATTTTCTAATCTATATTGCCAGGAAGGTTTATTTGCTTTTGTTTTATTAGTTTCGAAATTTTCTTTTATTTTATAGTTCAGTTCATCTGATATTACTATTGCAGTGCAGTAAATAAGGGTGTGGATATCTGTTAGTTGTGATTCAGGAGACAAGTATTCGTTAAGTATATTGTTATTAAAAATGTTTATGAGTTCATAAAGTTTGGGACTGTATTTCAATTTGGGTAATTTTGGACGTAAGGTTGGATCCATTCCTGAATACAATGTGATTGTTGATTGAAATTTGTCTTTAATTTCAAGCAAATATTCATTATTTAAGGTATCAGTATCATTATTTATAAAATTAAGATTTTCTACTTCATTTTCAATTAAGAGATTTATTGTTTCAGTTTGCGTAGAGGTGTGTGAAGTTTGTGTGCTAAAATTGGGTGAACATGAAAATGTCGTAATAAGATGTGTTAGAGATGAAGTTGATGACTGTGTGTCTAAATTTGAATCTATAGGCGTTTGTTGGTTGTTAATAGTTTCCAATTGCAACTGTTGTCTTATATCTACTTTTAAACGTTCTAAGACACCTTGTGATATTAAGTTATTCCTTTCTATGGCTCTTTTTTGATCTGATATTCTTTGTTCGGATACTTTGACGGAAGGGTATTCTAATATAAAACGTTCGTATAGTTTTTTCCTCCAGATGGTCATGTCGGTTTCTAATTTAGTAATGTGATAGTAGGTGCGCATGATAAATATGTTTACATCATTACTCCATTTCATGCGCAGCCTAGGTTTTCCTGTTTTGGTGGACGCGGGCAAGAAGGGGTTAGCCTCCCGCGCAACATCCAATTCAGGAGTCGGTGTACCTCTAGAGCTCGGTGAAGATGTTATTGATGGTGGCACAGAGGGTGTGTAAGATGTGGTGCTCGGGCTATAAGGTTCACTTGGGCTATTGAGTATATTTTCTATGTCGATTGTTAGTGGTGAAGAATTATCGGCTGTAATATGTTCGGGTTGTGAATCCCCGGTGGGAGCCCGCCTGCTCAGCTCCTCACCGCTGACGGTTCGTACGCTGGAACACCCAGCGTCAGCTCCAGGTGTGCCCCGGCGATCGCCCCCGGGAAGCGGCCCTCTCAGTTTCTTTTTTAATCTGGTCTCCATTATTAGTGGGTTACCATTGCCATGTTAGCCACGCCAGTAGTATACAAATCGTGTGTCCGCCCCCCACGTGATCTGATGTTCGATCTGGACGTATGGTTGGTTTTTAGGGGGCTTATTATTATTATTATTATTATTATTATTTATATATGTTTTTTGATTTTCTCCTTTTTCAAGGGATTTGCTTTATCATGCGGGTTTAAACCAAGCAAGATAAAGATAAGGATTATTTTTTTTACTGCGGATTGCTTGTGATTACTGCTGATGTAAGAAATTTCCTAGTGATGCGGCAAGTATTTAGAATAGTGGCTTTTTGTAGGGTTTCAATTACGCTAGTTGGAATCTGTAGTGTATTTAGGCTGTTTTTTAGTGTTTTTGGTATAACACCTGTTGTGGAAAGGACTATTGGGACTATATGAACCGTGTCTGCTTGCCATTGACGTTGGATTTCTATAGATAAGTCTTGGTACTTGGCAAGTTTTTCATTGATAGTAGATTGTATATTGTGTGTGTTAGGAATTGCTATGTCTATTATAAAGATTGATTTATTGCTCTTATTAAAAAATGTAATATCGGGTCGATTATAATGAATTGTTTTGTCAGTAATAATGGTTCTGTCCCAATACAATTTGTGCGCTCTATTTTCGTGTATGGTAGAAGGAGTGTATTTATAATATGGAACTTTACTAGTAATAAATTTGTACTTGTGAGCTAGATGTTGGTGTATAATTGACGCAACCTGGTCATGGCGGTGTTTATAGTCTGTTTGTACGATGGCTTTGCAAGCTCCTGTTATATGTTGGATTGTTTCGGGAGCACTATTGCAATGTCTGCATAAATCACTTTGCTGGTGTATTTCTTTTGTTATGTATTTTCGATAGTTACGAGTAGCAATGACCTGCAGGCCTATTACGGTTCTTTCATGACATGACATAATAAACAAGATTTCTATGATACAATGATCAACAATTGTGACATAAAGAATAAACGAAGTCCCTTTACATTTGCATGCAAGAGGCGTTGCATTACCTTTTAAAATTCAATCATCAATCAAGTTTCAATCATCGTCTATGACTTAAAAACGTCAATTGAAAAAGGTGAGATCGCACCCACCTCTATGATATGTTGGTTTCTTGATTTCATTTGTGTTCTTCCATTTCGTTTGCTTTCATAAATAAATACTTAATTATTATATATGGGGGTTATTGTATTCAATTTACATGGTATACCAAATAATGATCGTATGATAAGTTTTAAGGCCGCTCCACATTCTCGCGAGAATCTCGCGAGTCGTTAATATAATTATCTTCATACATAGAATATAAAGCCTTGAGATCAATATGTTTTTATCACAATTTATCTTTATTTGTTAGTAAATAAAACATGTTAAATATTAATTTTTATCTTCCTGGACCATTTTCAATACTAACAATATAAAAAAATTAACAAAAACTCTTAAAATCTATTACAAGTTACTTCAAAACTCTCTCTCTCTAAAGGGAGTTATGCGGGTGAAACAGCGGACACAAGCTGCCTGTCAATGCATTCAGTCATTCAACTAACCATTCGAATGCTTTCTTTCAAGGTCAGTCGGCCATATAGAGGTTAACCATCGTTAGTAATTACGAATATTAGAAGTATCATTCGACTCAGGAGGTTTGTATATTACTATCGTTCAAGTCGAATATTCAAGTCAGTATTAGTAGTTTATTCGACTGATATGATAATTTGCAGACGCGCATCGCTGAGATATACTCTGCGATGTAACCGTTTAAATCGGCGGCTCGCTTGTTACTGAGAAACATGCGATCGTGACTCCTACACAAAACTCCAAACTCCCAACAAACCCCAAAACCCACAAAAAGTAGAGAAAAATGAGAGAAATTGAGTAGAATACGAGTATGGCTTTCTCGGGAGATTCTCGCGAGAATGTTGAGCGGCCTTAACGTCAAAACTATGTCATATCATCGCATGGTTTTGAGATCCATAATAGGCCTGCTGGTCTTGGATTGCCAATATAAAAGCTTCTGTTTCGGGGAAGAGTTCACCTCGTTTTAGCCAGCCGTTTGATAACTCTTTATCAACAAAAGGCTGCGTTAGATGGGCGTAATGTCTTCCGTGCAGACTTTTGTGGGCCCAGTCGGTTGTTTTTTGCTGAAGGCTTGTGATGTTTTCATTTGTTTGGGTTTCTCTATTATTTAAGTTAAGTGGTGTGTAACGGTTATCTATTTTTCCAATGTATTTGTGTAGTGGAGAAATCTCCGATTTTGTGTAAAAGTAATTTCTTAGTGTAGTAATTTGTTTGTTATGCAGGTTATTTATATCTATAAGGCCTCTCCCACCTTCAAGTCGCGGTAACGTAAGTCTTTGAATGCAGGATTTAGGGTGGTGCTTCCGGTGCTTTGTTAGGTGAGTGTTAATAGTACGCTGTAGTTTTTTTAAGTCCGTCTGTGACCACTGAATTATGCCAAAAGAGTATGTAAGAATGGGTATGGCAAATGTATTGATGGCTTTTACGGTATTGCGAGAGTTCAGGAATGATTTTAGTATGAGAGTGAGCCTTTGTTTGAATTTACCTATAAGATGTTGTTTTGTTTGTTTTTCAAATTATTTGTCTTGATTGTTGAAAACCTAAATATTTATATGTCTCCTGTTCTGCTAAGGATTCTATTTGTTCTCCGTTATCTAGAGTGTAATTGTCACATTGAATTTGTCCTTTTTGGATTGAGTTTATTTTGCATTTGTCTACACCGAATTGCATACCTATATCATTTGAAAAATTCTGTGTTATGTCAGCCAATATGAATAAATCTGTTTTATTGTCGGCATATAGTTTTATATCGTCAACATACATCAGATGCGATAGTATGTGGTGAGTATTGTCATTTTTTAATTTAAACCCTACTTCAGCTTGGTCAAGTAATTCTGATAGGGGATTTAAAGCTAAACAAAACCATAGTGGGCTAAGAGCATCTCCCTGAAAGATGCCCCTTTGGATCCGTATTGGTTCACTAGCTGTTATTTCTCCATTATGATTAAATATTAGAAAAGTCTGCCAAGATTTCATTGCTGTTTCTATGAAATTAATTATATTTGGATGTACATTGTATAAATGAAGAATGTAAATTAGCCAGCTATGAGGTACCGAGTCAAAAGCTTTTCTGTAGTCTATATACATGCAATGGATGTTTCTCTTTGTTCGAATTGCTTGCTTCACTGCTACAGCGTCTATAATCAGCTGTTCTTTACAACCTTGGCTATTTTTCCTACAACCTTTTTGTTGTTCCTTAGGTATGTTGTTCCGGATTACATGATTATAGATATTTTCGCTGATACATGCTGTTAATATTTTATATATGGTTTGTAGACACGTGATCGGACGATAGTTTGCGGGGTCAGAGGTGTCGTTTTCTTTTGGCATCATAAAGGTACGGCCTTGCGTAAAGTAGGATGGCATCGTATCTGGTGACTGTATGAACTGGTTAAAATAATTATAAATGAATGGATGTGTGCAGGTGAGTTTTTTGTACCAGAAATTATGGATGTTATCTGTTCCTGGAGATTTCCAGTTGTTAGTGCGTTTAATTACTTTTAAGAATGTCTCTAGTGCTATTTGAGTAAACTCCATTGCGGGTGTGTTATTGTTTTTGATCCACGTTGCATTATGATTATGCTGAATAGGGCTCTCCCATATGTTTGCCCAATACAGTCGTGCTGATTCTGATGTGGGTATATTTGTGGTGTGTAAATTAATATGGTGTGGTGTGTTATGCGATGCAAGTTTTCGGTAAAATTTACGTTCGTTATTAAGAAATTGTGAGTTCTGATGCTTTCTTACAGTACATGTAAGATATCTCCTAAGTCGGTTTGAAGCTGTATTTAATTTTTGCTTGATAGTATCTAGAAAATGTTCGGGCTCAGTATTTGGGTTTTCAAAAGTTGCGTGGACACGATAGTTTTTTTTAATAGCCTCTGCTGCTAAAATTATCTTACGGCTTCTGTTTCCTTTTATAAATTGAGTAAGGCGACCAATTTCTGCTCTATATTTATTTATTTTAGTCTCGAGTCTTAGTTGCCATTTTGGTTTACTACCTCTGTGCCTATTATTTATTTCAGTTCAAATTTTTCCTACTATACACGAAGCAACAGTGTATGCTGTGGTGTAAATAACAGTTTGTAAGGTTATGAAATCTTGGTCTGGTGAGATGTATTGTGGGACCACAAAACTGTTCATGTGGTTGGTGATTGACATTAATTTTCGAGTTGTTTTTAGTTTGGGAATCTGCGGTCTGTTTGTGGGATCAGTATTACTAAATTTATCAAGATTTAAACGAAATAGTCTTTGAATTTCACTTTCTTCTACAGCATCAATATCATTATGATATTGACTAGCTTGTCTGGATCTGGAATTTTGTGGTAATGTCTCCAAACTCTCTAAACTATATGCGACATTCCCTTCTTCTAAGTTGGAGAAAGAATTGTGTATTGCTCTGGCATCTTCTGAGGTTTCATTTAATGGATTTTGGATGGTGTTATTAACTATACATGTCGTCTGTTCCCTTATTTTTTGGATTTGTTCTGTGCTTAAAAGTTTGTTATTGACTATAACTCGTCTCTGATCAGCAATGCGCTGTTCCGATAAGTGGGATAGGTTTGGGTATTGTGATATGAATTTTTCGTGTAACTTTTTCCTGTATGCTATCATATTAGTTTCTCCCTCGGTAACTTCGAAATATAACTTTATAATTGTTTCATTGATCTCTGATGACCAATTTAATCTAACTTTTGTGTTTGGTGTTGTTATGTTAGTGGAAGTTTGAACTTTTACACGTGGCTGCGAAGTAGTTGGATGGTGAGTGAATGGTGGATTGTTAGGACTATCAAGATATTTTTCAACTTCAGATTTTATCTCATTAAGGGTTTCCGTCGGTAGTAATTTCTTATTAACTATGGCTCGGCGTTGGTCTCCTATTCTTTGCCTAGATGCGCCCATTTCTGGGAATTTCTCATGGAACAGTTTGTGTAATGACTCTAAATATCCACGTTGAAGTGATCCTAATTTGCTAGTTATTAAATATGTACGCCAGATAAACTCATTCATTTCTTCGGTCCATTTTTTTCGCGTACGAGTTGAGCCTGCAGTGGGCACAGGGCTAGTGGCGTTTGCCTCCTGCGCAACATCTGTAGACGTTGAAGATCTTGGAGATGATGAATGTGATGGTGAGTAATTCAGATGAAAGTTAGGAGATGAGCTGGGTGATTGAAAAATACTAAATGATGATGAATCTGGTGATGACGAATGGGAATGAAATGTGGCTCCAGATGGTGCCTGGTGATCTACAACAGTTTGGAAAAACTGGGCAGATTGCGATACGGTGTCTCCCCCAGAATACGTGAGACAGCCTGCGTCCGAGGGCACAGGGCGGGATTCTCCATCGCTATCAGCTCTGGTACCCGCCTGGGGTAGTTTATTACTGCTTCTTAAACGCATCGCTTCTACATGACTATTGCTCCGTTAGTCTTTGGTAAGTTTTAGCTAATATTAGCTGCCAAAGTCCGCCCCTCACGTGATACTGGTGTTCGTATCGGACGTAGAGTTAGGTTTGCGAGGGGCTTATTATTATTATTATTATACTGTTCTGCGAAATCGGCATCCAGTACGCCGAACAGTGTATTAGCTATGGAACCGACACCATTGATAAGACCCCGGCGCGGCGCGATCGCGTGCCGGGCCGTGTGAACTGCTGACCGAGCAACATACCGTTGTAATGCTCGAGCTCGGCGATTCCGTGAAGTAATTGGAGTAGTACGACGTCACATTGAGGTATATTTATATTGTTGTTCCTTGTACATGACTCTTCAAGGTGATTTAAGTATTTTTTTAATATAATAATGATATAAGTATTGTACCTTGCCAATACGGAGCCATGTCGTAATAAATAACTAGCTTCCACTGATCTTGTTCTAAACGCATGTTGGCTATTTTATCAAAATAAATACCTTGACTGTTATTTAAGTTTGATATTTTATAGGCACAGTCGACTGGAGATAATATTAAAATAAACCACAAAAATAGTAAGTGTAAGAAGTTACCTACTTTTCGGTTTTGTAGTATATGATGAAGACTTAGAATGGCTGTTTAATGTAGTTGTAGCAGTGATAGGTTGTTGATATTTGATAGGTTTGATTGCTTCTTCGTTTTCTTGGATATTGATAGGTAAACTTGATATTTTACTGATAGGCCTTTTCATTTGGCCGTTTTTTGTTTTAAGCGTGACGACACGCACATAGCCATCCTGCCCTGGGTGAAGCGTTATTACTCTCCCTAGTGCCCATTTACCAGGTGGTAAGTTAGCGTCGTGAATAATGACGACATCGTTGACCTTGATGTTATCTTTAGCTTGGCGCCACTTGCTTCGGGCTGATAATTGTTGTAAATATTCATGTTGCCATCGCTGCCATACATCACTAAATATTTTTTGTGTTAATTGCCATCGT
This sequence comes from Stenoptilia bipunctidactyla, assembly GCA_944452665.1. Taxonomy (NCBI): domain Eukaryota; kingdom Metazoa; phylum Arthropoda; class Insecta; order Lepidoptera; family Pterophoridae; genus Stenoptilia; species Stenoptilia bipunctidactyla. Next base: position 22,670 of record CALYBW010000255.1, on the reverse strand, counting down.
GTTCGGTGATCCTTTTCTGTTTCGATAATTGTTAACGTGGGTCCACTTGCTAGAAAATGAGATGGCGTTAAAAAGTCCAGATCTTCGCAGTCTTCGGTTAGAGGGCATAAAGGTCTCGCATTAAGACAGGCCTCGAGCTGTGATAAGAGAGTCGAGTACTCCTCAAAGGTGAGCTTTTGTTCGCCGACCACTCTCTTTAGATGATATTTGAGGCTCTTTACAGCAGCCTCCCAGAGCCCTCCAGCGCTAGGCCATGATGGAGCATTAAAATGCCACTGGATATTCATATCTGTGATGGTTGTGTAAAAATTATGGTCTAAGGTAGTTTTTAAATCTATGAATTCTTGATGAAGGGATCTGCTCGCGCCAACGAAGTTTGTTCCATTGTCACTGTAAATGTGACCTGGTGTTCCTCGTCTTGCCGCCATTCTTCTCAATGCAGCAAGAAATGATGATGATGATAAATCTGATACTAATTCGAGGTGCACAGCTTTGGTCGCCATACACACAAATACTGTGATATAACCCTTGGTGGTCTTGATGCCTCGACCTCTATTGGATTTTACTTCGACAAATCCAGTTAGGTCAACTCCGGTATGATAAAATGGTCGAGACGGTGTGGTACGAGAGAATAATAGATCTCCCATTATTTGAGAGTGTTTAATGGGATCGTAGCGCCGACACTTGACACACTTTCGAAGTTGTTTTTTAACAGCATTGTTGCCGCCAATAATCCAATACTTTCGACGAATAAAAGCTGAAGTTAGGCGGGCTCCACCGTGGAATACAAGTTTATGAGACATATCTATTATAAGATCTGATAAACGAGAGTTATTTGGTATAATTATGGCATGTTTCATTTCAAAATCTATATGAGCGTTTCTAAGTCTACCTCCTACTCTAAGTTACCCATGGAACCCAATGGAATTACCTACCTTCAGCGGCACTTATAAACACTGGATTAGCTTCAAGGACTTGTTTACAGAAACAATACATACAAACCCTTTTCTATCCAACGCTCAGCGGATGCAGTTTTTGAAGTCCAAGGTTAAGGGAGAAGCTGAAAAACTGAGCCAACACTTATCAATCAGTTCCGATAATTACCAAGCATTTTTTTTTTTTTTATATTGTAAGGATAGGACGTTTGTCTTCCATGCCACCTGATGGAAAGTGCGCATGAAGACTATGGTGTTACACGTCCATCCACGAGAAACCTATTCACTCGACACTTAAAAGTTCCAGGACTGTAGTGGTCAGGAAAAACAGACGCAGGCAGATTGTTCCACACCTTGGCAATCCGTACCAAAAAGGAACTATCGAAGCGTTTTGTTCGACTTCTTGGTATATCCACTATATACGGATGGAAGTTCTGTCTGCGTCTGGTAGTCCGGTGGTAAAAAGGGGTGGGTTCAATTTGGTCAAAAAGAGCACTCGCACACTCACCAAAATGTAGCCGATAAAATACTGTCAAACAAGCAACCTTACGACGATGCTCCAGCGTCTGCAATTTTTTATTTGTAAGGTTGTTGTTATTTATGAGTTTTCGGGCTTTTCGGTCAACAGAGTCTAGCGCTTCGAGCTGGTATTTGGCAGAACCATCCCAAAGGTGACTACAGTACTCCATGCAAGACCTCACTTGGGCTGTGTATAAGTTGAGGAGCCGTTCAGGGCTGAAGTACCGCCGGACCTTCGAGATGATACCCAATTTTTTGGAAGCCGTTTTTGCCATAGACTCAATTTGTTGTCCGAAGTTTAATTTGGACGTTATAGTGACGCCCAAAAGCCCTAGTTGATCGGTGATGGAAACAGATACATTCTGGAAAGTGGGCGTAAGAGTAAAGGTGCTCTTTTTTGCGGAGAATAGACACGCTTGTGTTTTGGAGGCGTTGAATTTGACCAGGTTAGATTCGCCCCAATCGGACACATTCCGCAAGTTCGAATCAACGCGCTCAATCATAGACTTTCTCAAAACCTGGATTTCATGGGCGCTCGTTCGCGCACTGGATCTCTCAACAACAGTGCTGTCATCAGCATATCCAATAATGCCTGGTGTTAGGAGGTCATTAATGTGCAGCAAGAATAAAGTTGCAGAGAGAACATATCCTTGAGGTACCCCGGCATTAATCGCCATTAGGTCTAAGGAGTAGCCGTCTAAGACTACTCGAATCGACCGTTCACTCAGAAAATCAGATATCCAGTCGCAGAGCCCGGTCGGTATGCTATATGCTGGAAGCTTGCTAAAGAGACCATCATGCCAGACCCTGTCAAAGGCCTTGGAGATGTCTAAGGATACAGCTATTGCTTCACCATGACCCTCCAAGGCCTCACTCCATAAGTGTGTGGCATACACGAGAAGATCGCCGGTCGAGCGTCCACTGCGGAAACCATATTGGCTATCGCTTAGGAGCTCGTTGGTCTCAAGGTATGCCAGGAGTCGATTGTTCAATACACGTTCCATGACTTTACAAAGTATGGAGGTGATTGAAATTGGTCGATAGTTGACAGGATCAGCACGGCTTCCCTTCTTCGGTACTGGTTGTACGTTAGCCAGCTTCCAGGATTTGGGGACTTTACCAGATTTCAAAGAGAGTCTATAGAGACGCGTCAAAACGGGAGACAACTCAGCTGCGCAGCGTTTCAACACCACTGCAGGAATACCGTCTGGACCGCTAGCCTTATTCTCGTCTAGGTGCAGCAAGCACTTAAGAACCTCCTTTTGTCGAATATGAACGGTACCCATTGTAGGACCGAACTGAGGTAATTGGGGTGGGATTTTACCTTGGCTATCTAGACGAGAATTTTCCGCAAAGATACTGGCAAATAAATCCGCCTTTTCCTTAGCGGTGTGGGCCAGAGAACCGTCAGGTTTCCGCAGAGGCGGCAGCGACGGGCGACAAAAGTTCGTTTCGACCGACTTGGCGAGGGACCAGAAAGCTTTACTTCCCGAGGGGTATGAGGCTATTCTGTCTCCGATACAGCCTATGTGGGCGAAACGAGCTCTCTTGATCACCTTTTTGCAGGACTTGGCGGCAGCATTGTACCTCTTTTTGTGTTCATGCGAATCCACGGCTTTGCTTCTGCGAGCGGTTGCCCAGGCTTTGTACGCTTCTCGCTTACGCTTTTCAGCGGAAAAGCATTCAGCACTAAACCATGGGCGAGCTTTGGTTTCAAGGGATAGATCAGCGTAGGGAATGAAGAACTCCATTGCTTGACCTATCAGACTTGAGACTGCATCAGCGCAGCACGATGGATCGGTTGATGTAAAACAAGCTTGCCGCCACGGATAAGATGCGAAGAAATGTCGCATTTCATCCCAATCTGCCGACTTGTAATGCCATACTCGCCTAGAACCACTTGGTCGGGTGTCAGGTGGCGAGTACTGCGATACAGATTTCACCAGACAGTGATCGGATGTCCCTAAGGGTGCAGTGACGGACACCGAATATCTGTCCGGATCGGTTGTCAGCAGAAGGTCCAGGCAGTAAGCAGTGTGGCCAGCAACGTCTGGGATGCGCGTAGGCTCGTCAACAAGCTGAGAGAGGCCATGAGTGAGCAAAAACTTAAAAGCCTCTCTACCAGCATGGTCAGTGTCCTGAAACGGGTATAACCACTGTCCGTGGTGTGCGTTAAAATCCCCCAGGAACACCAACTGCGCTGTGGGAAAACGTTGCTGAACCTTGTCCGCTGTACTGCTGAGATAGTCCATAAGCCTCGTTGTCTCCCGATCTCCGCTGTGTGACCGATAAATACCAGCGTATACCATTTGGTCTAGGCCGGTATCTATGTGAACCCACATAACTGAAAGGTCCGGCACTTCTAAGTAACGGAGACGCTGACAACAGATCTTGTCACTGGCATACATGCACACCCCGGCGTGCGGGTGGAATTTGGACTCCAGGATGTAACCTGGGTAACAAAGGTATGCCGAGTCTGACGGATCACAGATCTGCGTCTCCGTTAGGAAGAGTAGGTGGGGTCTCTCCGTCTCGAGGTGGTGGTGGACATCATTGAGATTGGAGTGCACTCCTCGGATGTTACAGAAGTGCACTTTAAACGAGAGGAAGTGCAACCGCTGTGTTACCTTACTCTTCTTTGGACCTTTCATTAGTTTTGGAGTGGAGTGAATAGGGAGGAGAACAGAAGTTGAGTGAAGCGCTGCAAATGGAACCAAGCAACTCGATAGGGGTGACGCACCATTGGGAAACTCGCTTGGAGACTGCGGGGACGCCCGAACCCCCCCGAGTTCGCCATCGGGTCCTCTCAAACCGGTCGCCAACCGGCACGATGGAGCCTCCCGGGATTTTTCGCGAGGTGGCGGGGCAGCCTTTTGCATGTGGCTGGCATGCTACTTGGGCCCCCTACTACCTGCGGTCGGCCAGCGGTGCACCGTGCTTCGGATCCCGCTACCCTCCAAAACGAGTCACCCGGTGAGTCATTATCCTACGAGTTGTAAACAGTTCTCCGATGCAGCACGATTACTCAGACCTACCCTCCTCAATGGCTACACTAGACATCATGCCGGAACGCAACTAGGTTACTTGGCGGCATGGTTTTGTCTAGTGGGTGGTGACAAGCCACGGCCGAAGCCTACCACCAGATTTAACTGCTCGTTTGGCACCACCCAGGGACCACGTACAAGGCATCGAGGGCTAAACCTTGCGGACGCGAGCAGTTTCCAGTCCCCGAAATGTTGGGAGATCCTAAATAACAGATACAACAATAAAAAACTTATATTTTCAGCTCAACTTAATGCTATCTTGAACCTACCTACTTTACAATATCAAACTACTGCAGCTATCAAAAGAGTTCATGACACAGCAAATGAATCTATTAACGCCATAAAAAACCTAGGAGTCGAAATATCTACTTGGGATCCAATCCTTGTACATCTACTGGCGCAGAAATTAGACAACGATACTTATATGACTTATATGATGACTACGTGGAATCTCTCAGAGAACCAAGGGAGCTACCGACTTTATCAGAATTTTTAAAATACCTAGAAACCAAATTTACATCTTTAGAAACCGGAAGTCGCAAACAAGAACGACCTTCGACTGACTCTCAGCATCAACAACAACGTGGAACACCGAATACCAGATTTTTATCAACATATAAAACATTCAGCGCCAAACAACAATTTAACTCGAACCCTAAAACGAGTAACCTAAACAATTACTCAACAAGACAAACAAAAGCGTACCAAGTCACGTAAAGTGCCCACTCTGCAATAATGAACACGGGTTAATCCATTGCAACGAGTTTATTAAATTACAATTAAATGACCGGCGGAAATTGATTGCGAGATATAATGTGTGCAAAAACTGTTTATTCGATCACAAAGGCAAACTATGCAATTCTGAAAAAAGGTGTCGCACGTGTAATGGTCGCCATCATACTTTACTTCACTACGACACAAATATTAATTCAACAACTAGCAGCAAAACCGATAATAACATAAACCCGATTGCTTCGACGTCAAGTTCTTACGCTTCTATCGAAGATATCTCTGAAACTCTATTAGCAACAGCCATGGTCAAGGTCAGAGCTCATGATGGCTCAGAAATAATTCTTCGAGGCCTGATCGATCAGGGATCACAGGTATCTCTTATAACTGAGAACGCCGCCCAGATGCTCAAACTACCCCGTATTTTTGGAGTAGGAGCTCGAGAAAACAACTGCAAAGGTGCGATAGCTATAACATGTTCATCTTTAAACGATAACTATACATTTGAAACCGCTATCTACCTAATGCGTAACTTAATAAATAACCTACCAAACAGATCTTTTACAAAACCAAACAGGAAATACCTGGAAGGTGTTCAATTGGCTGACCCTGACTTTCATATTAGCCGACCAGTCGATATACTATTTGGAGCTGACGTATACTCAAAAATTATACTCGGCGGTATAATAAAAGGAGATGAAATGCAGCCGATAGCACAACAATCACTACTTGGTTGGATTTTGTGTGGTAATATGAAATCCTTCCAATGCAACGTCGTACTGAACAACCTTGAAGATATAAGTAGATTTTGGACTATAGAAGACATAACAGAGAGCTCTAAACTAACTTCGAATGACCTTCATTGCTTACAACAATACCGAACCGAGACCAAACGCCAACAGGACGGCCGCTACATCGTCAGACTGCCCCTGCATCCTGATATCGATGAGAAACTAGGAGAATCGAAACGAAGAGCGACTGCACAACTTTTTCAATTGGAAAAGAGATTTGAAAGATTAGAAAAACTATCTAATGACTACAAACTATTTATGTTAGAATAGAAAAAATTAAATCAAATGAAGTTATGCAAAAGTAATACGATACCTAACTATTATTTTACACATCACGCCGTCGAACGTGCCGACTCTCTCACGACAACTTTACGTGTTGTTTTTAATGGAGCCGCAAAAACAACCTCTGGATTAAGTTTAAATGATTTGATGTACAGAGGCCCAAACTTACAAGCAGATTTACAATCACTAATTTTGAGATTCAGACAATACAATACTGCATTTACTGCTGACATAGACAGATTTTTTAGGCAGATCCTATGTCACGAAGATGATCAAAAGTATCAAAAACTGTTACGGAGAGAAACACCTAACCTACCAATTCGGGAGTATGTTCTAACCACAGTAACGTACGGCACTAAGGCAGCACCATTTCTAGCCATGATGACTTTGAAGCAATTAGCAAATGACGAACGGCACAACTACCCCGAGGCTGCTGCTATCCTGGAGACTTCATTTTACACTGATGATCTCCTGTACTCTACAGATGACCTTCAAACAGCGATCAAAATTAAAAATGACTTGATAAAGTTACTCAAGTCTGGCGGCTTTATTTTACGCAAATGGTCGTCAAACAAGTGTGAACTATTGAATAAAAACCCTACAAACAAACAAGAAACGTTCGATTTTCGTCACCAAGAATCAACAAAAACCTTAGGCCTGAAATAATAATTTAGAAATGGAACCCTAAAGAAGATATTTTTACATTTAAATTAACTGTTCGCGCCATATACCATAGGTGGCGCTAGTCTGTGGTTTTGCTTCAATGAACGAAGACGAATTGTTTTTTGACAGAGGTCAAAACGTCAAAGTTATATTGTTGATTGATACTCTTGTGACTTGGCGCCTCGAAAACACATAGTTTTTTTTGTTGTCCGGTTTTTCTGTGAAAGTTTTGTGAAAAGTAGTGCAATCTATCTTATTAAATATACTTCCTTCCCTAATCCCACTATATATAAAATTCCCCTCCTAATTACATATCTAATATATACTTGCCGCCACGCCGCCTTGAACGGCGTTGTTTGTGCGTGATTGCTGGATTTTGGTGAGTTATTGATTTATTTTTTATTAAAGCAGTGACATTTCGCTGCGTACGGGCATAACATTATTTCTTGCCCGTTCAAATTGGTAGCAGAGCGTGGTTCATTGGAAATCTTTATTCCCTAACCTTCAAACTTAACCTTGTATTGTTTGACCAAATTGGTTAATTTTTTTCCATCCCTGGTATAATATCCAGTGCTTGTTGTTTGGATTTTGGTAACAATTCATACAATTGCAATTAGTATTGTATTTCAACATAAAACTTTGCATAATATACATTCTTTGGTTGTCATATAAATTCATTGGATTGCCTAATTTAAAACTTAGATTTCAATTTAAAGTGTTGAAATACTGTGTTATTTTAGTGGTTTTTAGTGTATTTTGGTTCCTCAGAACTTACTGTTAGGAAAGTAATTTGTTTTGTTTGTTAAAAAGGGGAATTTGATTATATTATAGTACTTGTTTAAAGTTGATCTCACAGTTACCGGGTTTTGTTTACAACATTATAATTTCATTCTATTTTGTGTTTTGTTATCTTTTAATGATTGAGATTTGATTTGGAGAGTTGCTTTTTAACCAACAGCGCACAAAGGAAGGTTATTGTTTTAAGTTGAGTTTCCTTTTAATTTGTGTCTAAACTTTGTTTTCTTTTTGATTTTGTTTGAATTTAGTTCAATTAATTATTGTTAAAGTAATTATTGTTGGTTAATTATTATGAGTCCCAATCTACTTACTACGGCAAGGGTGGGGGTCCGTGGTGTTTTGCGTTGGCTTGCTGGGGCAGTGGCCCTCATTGTTAGGACGGACCGACTTCAGGCAATGTTAATCCGATATGAGGGATTGCCTGCCCGAATTCAGGAATTGGAACGACATGCCACTGAGTTCCGCACACATATGATGGAGGAGTCTGTTGACGATGTGGCCCTCCTGAAGGAATTTGAACGAGATGTTGACCAGGCCTTTGGATTGGCTGATCAACTTACCGAGGCTGCCAAGGGGATCCTGGCTGCTAAAAGGGGAGAGCCGGCTTTGAGCGGGGAAACTAAACCGACCCCGCCGGTTTTGTTGGGAAGATTGCCCACCTTAGAGATCCCCAACTTTAATGGTGACCTCACCATCTGGATGGGGTTCATCAATTTATTTGATAGTTTGGTGGATTCGAGGGAAGATTTGTCGCCCAGCCAGAAATTGGCTTATTTGCGCTCCGCTCTTCGCGGAGAAGCCAGCTCGGTGGTCCAGCACCTCATAATTAGCGATGCTAACTACCAGGTTGCTCGGCAATTGTTAGTTGAGCGGTACCAGAATGTCCGCTTACTAGCGGACACTCATGTGGCATGCATTTTGGGTTTGCCTAGAGTTACTCGAGCGTCCTCCTTAAGGAAGGAGTTAGTCAACCCACTGTTGACTGCGGTCAATTCTTTGCGTCGTTTGGATTTGCCGCTGGATCAGTGGTCTTTCATCCTGCTGCACATCGTCTTGGCGAAGCTGCCCGCCGAGATGAAGGGTCGGTTTGATCAGAGGTACGGAGGAAATAGTGCCTCGTACCTCCCCCCTTTCTCGGACCTCCTTCGGTTTTTGGAGGACGAGTGCAGGGTCACGGACAGGTTGGCTGATCCTACACCGGGTCCTAGCGTGGGTCGTTCAGTGGAAGCAAAGGGACCGCCTTGGCGCCCGACCCATCAATATGCTGCTGTCCGGCGGGACAACCCCCCCGCACCGCAATAACGGTGCCGATATTGCAGAGGGGAGGGACACGATGTGCGTGCTTGCGGAAAGTTCGGTGGGCTCCGTATTGCGGGGCGGAGAGCCATCGTCCTCAGGCCAGGCCAGTCATTGTGGCCACGGCGGCGGGAGGCTTCACCCCCTCCTTTGTTTGAACTGCAATGGCTCTGGGAGCGATAGGGGTTCAAATTACTCGCGCACGGGCGGGGGCCCCGCGCGCCAGGCTGGATCCCGGATCCCTCCCGGGCTGGAGGTGAATGGAGACGGGTTACCCCCCCCCCGGGAGGGGGGGTATCTCCCCACGTGACCTGGGGTCACGTGACATAGTGGTGGCGATTGGGGACGCGAATAGCAGGGGAAACAGTTCTCCCCTCCTTTGTTGGAGTATCCTCAGTTGGGACAGTATGTCCCCCCGTACGCGCATCATGGTTATCGTTCGGTACCTCGGAGTAGGGTTCAACGGGGACCTTATGCTCTGGAATGGGACCCCCTCGCCCGATATGACCTCCCCCCTCGGGTCTCAGCCCACTCGAATGTGGAACAGGGGGAGGGATCAACCCCCCGGATTTTCATTAACGCCGCTGTCGGACGCAACCCCCCCACCGGAGTATCTGCTGTTGCCAACAGCCTCCGTGCGTGTTTGGGGCCCGAAAGGGAATACTGTCACCGTGCGTGCCCTTTTGGATTCGGGAGCTCAGGGTTTTATAATTTCTTATTGGCTCGTCCGACAGTTGGGCTTAAAATTGGTGCCGCATCGCGAAGCGGTACGGGGCGTTCGAGACCTGCGGATTTCGAATCCTATCGGTCAGGTTTCGTTCTCCTTCTCCCCCCACTCTTCCTTGAAGCCGAAAATTGGATCTTCGGCGATCGTGTTTAAAACGGTGGTTGGCCAGCTGCCTCAGGTGCGAGCTCCACGCGCCGCCATCGATTTGACGAAAGGTTTGGCTATGGCGGATCCTCTCTTCTATCGACCTGGCCCAGTTCATTTATTGATTGGGGCGGATGTGTTGGGTCGTTTGTTGTGTGGAAGTACGAGAGTTTTGCAGCCAACCGGTTTTGTAGCCATACCAACGTCATTGGGTCATGTAGTGATGGGACCAGTCCGGGACGTCCGGACCTTCCCTCGGTAGATAGTGACCTCACTGTTGGTTCTACCTTGACGGACATTTTACAACGGTTTTGGGAAACGGAGGAACCTCCGACTGCCAAGCGAGTAAATCCTTTGGACGAGGAGTGCGATTTGTTTTACCAGAATAATACTGGACGCCTCCGCTCAGGACGTCTGATCACTCGCTTGCCTTTTTTGTCAGTTCGCCTTCTCTTAGGTAGCTCCAGGTCGCTTGCTGAGAAGAGATTGTTGTCGATGGAGCGTAAAATGTCTAGAGATCTCGCGTTCAGGAGAAAGTATGTGGACTTCATGCGGGAATATGAAGAAATGGGGCATATGTCCGTTTTGAGTTTGGACTGGCGAAATGAGGAACATTATTTCCTTCCTCATCATGAGGTTTTGAAGACTTCCAACGGGAAGATACGCGTTGTTTTTGACGGTTCAGCTCCCACGTCAACCGGAGTGTCGCTGAATCAGTGTTTTTTACATACAGGACCGAAGTTACATCGCGACGTGTGTGATGTTTTGACTAACTTCCGTCGTCATGCCGTCGTCTTTGTGGCTGACATCCGCATGATGTTCCGCCAGACGGTTCTCCACCCGGATGATAGGAGATACCAGCTTATATTGTGGCGAGAGGATCCCCGGGACCCGATGCTGGTCTATGAGCTGAACACCAACACCTATGGGCTAAGATCGAGTCCTTTTGTCGCGATCCGTTCGCTTTGGGAGCTCGCAGAGCGCGAGGGGCTGCGATACCGCCGCGCGTCCGCTCTCATTAAGGGTGACCTCTATGTCGATGATGTCTGCTCAGGCGCCTCGACCTTGCAGGAGGCCTTGATTTTGAGAGATGAGCTGATTGATCTCCTGGCCGCCGGTGGGTACCAGTTGAGAAAATGGTTGTCCAACTCGCCTGACCTTGTAGCAGACCTGCCCAAAGACTACCAGCAGGAGCCCCATCTTTTTGAGAATCCAGATACTCCAGACATGCTGTCTGTATTGGGAATACAGTACAAGACAGTCCAGGATTTGTTCACCTATCGACTAGAGCTCCCAAGCCCTAAGGTCTGGACTAAACGAACGGTGCTTTCCACGATAGCTCGTACCTTCGATCCAAACGGTTGGCTCAGTCCTGTAGTGTTTGCGATGAAGTGTTTCCTACAGGAACTATGGGCAGCAGAAGTAACGTGGGATGAGCCCCTCTCCGGTAGTTTGCTACGCAACTGGGTGGCGTTTGTCTCATCCCTCTCCGATGTCAACCGCGTTTGTCTCCCGAGGCGCATATTGCACACGGGACGGTTCTCGGCCAGTTTACACGGTTTTTGTGACGCGTCTAAGAGTGGATACGCGGCATCCATGTATATTAGGACGGTTGATGCGACAGGCGTTGTCGATGTCCAGCTAGTTACGGCCAAGAGTAAGGTTGCCCCCCTTCGGACTCGTTTGACATTCCGAAGTTGGAGGTGTCTGTGGCTACTCTATTGGTTCGATTGCTTAACCACGTTGTCGAGACCCTGGGAACAAGTGTCCACTTTGATTCGGTCTTTGCTTGGTGTGACAGTCAGGAGGTCCTTCGTTGGCTAAAAGGTTCAGTCTATACCCTTGAGGTATTTGTGGCCAACCGGGTGTCTCAAATTCAGGCATCGAAGGCCCAGTTGATTTGGCGTCATGTGCCTGGCGAATTGAACCCCGCAGACTGCGCCTCTCGTGACTGCGAGGCGCCAGCGCTTGTGGACCACCACCTATGGTGGGGCCCACCGTGGTTATTACGGTCTGAGGATTCTTGGCCTCACACACCTGCAATGGTCAAAGCACCTACCCTCGGGATGCAGGTTAACGTCGTTGAAACTTCGGCGGCTACAGACTGGGAGTCCCTTCTCGAACGTTACAGTTCGTTGGATAAATTACTAGGTGTCACGGCCTGGATACGACGATTCATTTTTACGATTCATCGCCGGAATAAAATTGAGACTCCGATATTATCTCCGCAGGAGCGTAATGACGCTCTAGTTTTTTGGGTGCGGATAGTCCAGGAGCGTGCATTTGTTGCTGAGTTAAAGGCCCTCCGCCAACGTACGTCTAAGTTGAAGGGACCTCTAGGGCGCTTGAGTCCCTTCTTAGACGACAAGGGCTTGTTACGTGTCGGAGGTCGCCTTAGGAATGCTCAGCTCCCTTTTGGGGCCCGTCATCCTCTTTTGCTCCCGAAAGACGGCCCCCTGGTGAAATTGTTGATAACGGACCGCCATGTGAAAAACGCACATGCCGGATGTAATGCTTTAACTGCGATCCTCCAGCGGGAGTTTTGGATTTTGTCGGCACGGAGAGCGATACGATATGTCATCTTTCGCTGCCTCCCCTTTTATTTCCTTAAGGCTAACATTACGCAGCTTCAAATGGGAGATTTGCCTGCGGATCGCGTCACTGAATTGCTGCCCTTTGCCGGAGTTGGTACGGATTTTGCGGGACCTTTTACGATTAAAGCTTCACGTCTCCGTAACGCTAAGACTAAGAAGGCTTATTTGTGCGTTTTTGTTTGTTTAGCCACTAAAGCTGTCCACCTCGAGGTGGTTAGTGCTCTCTCGACAGAAGCCTTTGTCGCTGTGCTCGGCAGATTTGTTTCGCGTCGCGGACTGCCTTCTTTGATTCGATCCGACTGTGGGACCAATTTCAAGGGTACCGATAGGTATTTAAAGGAGGTTTACGAATTTTTGGATAGGAGTAATCTTGAAATCGGCTCCACACTTTCTCGTAGAGGGGTGCGATGGCAGTACTCACCGCCGTCCTGTCCCCACTGGGGAGGGATATTTGAGGCAACTGTGAAGTCCGCCAAAACTCACCTTCGTCACCTCAACTTTTGAGGGACTCGCGACCGTGTTTTGTAAGGTTGAGGCGGTTCTCAACTCGCGTCCGCTGTGTATCTTCTTATTTGGAAGCCCTTACGCCGGGCCATTTTTTGATCGGCAGACCCCTTAACGCCCTGCCAGAATATCCGTATTTAGATATAAATTCCGGACGGCTCTCGCGATTTGAATTGCTCCAGTAGCTTAAGCAGAGTTTTTGGCGCCGTTGGCATTTGGAGTATTTGCATATCTTACAGCAGCGGGTCAAGTGGTCTGACAAGATGAACCCACCAAAGGTCGGAGACCTCGTGTTGATCAAGGACCCAAACCTGCCACCGCTCCGCTGGCGTCTTGGACGCATTGTTGAACTTCATCTGGGGTCGGATGGCGTTCCCAGGCTTACCGATGTTCTTGTGGGGACTCTGTTTTAAAGCGCGCAGTCGCTACTCTCTCTCGCCTCCCACTAGATTGAGTTGTCGGGCCGTTTGTTACTGTCCGGGGCGGGGGGATGTTCGCACCAGTTACCATAGGTGGCGCTAGTCTGTGGTTTTGCTTCAATGAACGAAGACGAATTGTTTTTTGACAGAGGTCAAAACGTCCATGTTATATTGTTGATTGATACTCTTGTGACTTGGCGCCTCGAAAACGCATCGTTTTTTTTGTTGTCCGGTTTTTCTGTGAAAGTTTTGTGAAAAGTAGTGCAATCTATCTTATAAAATATACTTCCTTTCCTAATCCCACTATATATAAAATTCCCCTCCTAATTACATATCTAATATATACTTGCCGCCACGCCGCCTTGAACGGCGTTGTTTGTGCGTGATTGCTGGATTTTGGTGAGTTATTGATTTATTTTTTATTAAAGCAGTGACATTTCGCTGCGTACGGGCATAATATTATTTCTTGCCCGTTTATTAACTATCAACTTAAACTCAACCAAACCTGTAACAAAACGATTACTGCTCTCTGAAATATCGAAAGTTTTCGATCCAGAAGGATGATTAAGCCCAGTGACCACGAAACTAAAACTAATTTTTCAACAAGTATGGCTGGAAAACCTACGATGGGACGATAAAGTACCAGATTCTATTAACAAAGAATGGTCAAAAATAAAAACTCAACTTGCCACAATTAATGACATAAAAATACCAAGATGGTTACACATCAAACGAAACGATCCAATCCAGCTGTATGAGTAAAAAGGCCTGAAAAGGCCTATGCTTGCGTTATTTATTGCAAGGTAAACCAAGACGCAGTTACCTTAGTAGCTGCCAAATCGAGGCTGGTACCTTCCAAGAAAATTATGTCCTTACCTAGACTGGAACTATGTGCAGCACTCTTGCTATCAACTTTAATGAAAAAAGTACTAAAGACACTTAGCGGCGATCACGGAATAGCTGTATATGGATGGTCCGACTCCACTGCTGTACTCGGCTGGTTATACGGCGACTGCAATCGTTGGAAACGATTCGTCTCAAACAGAGTACAAAAAATTACAACTATAATGTCTCCAAACTGTCGGAGCTACGTTTATACTTCTGAAAACCCAGCTGACTGTGCCAGCCGCGGAAAACTCCTACTCACTGGACCTCACTGGCTTCGTACTTTCCAACCTGAAATAGAAAGAAAACAATCATTTCATACAATAGAAGAAATTAAAACTAAAAAAGAATTACTAACAAACGTCGCATTACGTCATAGATCGGACTTCATCAATGAAATACCTACACGAAACAGCTGTTTGACTCGAGTTACACATGTTATCGCATGGGTATTACGCGCGATCTCACGTAACAAACAACAGAGCCCAAACTATCTTACTTCAGCTGAAAAAAAAATAGAAATCTAATTATAAAACACATTCAACTTACCTCGTTCAAAGATGAGATTTTGAGCCTGAAACAAAACAGAGAATTAAACCGAAAAAGCCAAATTTTACCTCTTAACCCCTACCTGGATCAAGATGAACTTCTGCGAGTAGGAGGACGTATTAAAAATGCATATATTGATGAGGATCAGAAGCATCCCATCATCATACCACACTCAAGTCATTTCACGGACATGTTGATCGATCAAGCTCATAAACTAGTATTCCATGGTGGCGCGCGACTTACTTCAGCAAACTTAAGAAACAAAATACTGGATAAGTGGTGGCAATAGAGCTGTCAAAAAACGACTTTATAAATGTGTTAAATGCCGAAAACAAAACCCATAACCACAACATCAATTAATGGGAGACCTGCCAGCGGCAAGATGTAATCCGACACGCCCGTTCTTTCATACATCTGTTGATTACACAGGATACATTGACATAAAATCTAATAAAGGCAGAGGTGTAAAAACAACGAAGGGCTACGTTGCAGTTTTTGTTTGTATGGTGACGAAAGCCGTCCATCTGGAACTAGTCTCGGACTTAAGCTCAACAGCGTTTTTATCAGCCCTAAAGAGGTTAGCTGCCCGGCGTGGAGCTCCGTGTCACATGTATAGTGACAATGGCACTAACTTTGTCGGAGCCAACAAAATTCTAAAACAAGAATTCATAAACCTGAAACAAACACTAGACCGTGACTTCTATTCAATCATAGCTGATATGAACATCGAGTGGCATTTCAATGCCCCGTCGTGGCCAAGTGCTGGAGGGCTCTGGGAGGCAGCTGTGGAGAGCCTAAAGTACCATCTACGACGCGTCATTGGGGAGCAAAAACTAACTTTTGAGGAGATGTCGACAGTTCTGGCACAGCTGGACGTCTGTCTTAACTCGAGACCATTAGCAGCGCTTACCGAGGATCCTGAAGGTGTTGATTTTTAACTCCATCTCATTTCTTGTCAAGCAGACCCTCATTAACAATCAATGAAACTGAAACAGACAGTCGAACACGATGGCATCTCGTACAAAAAATATATAAGGATACCTGGAACCGATGGCAGTCAGAGTATCTAATTACGCTGTCTACAAGAAGCAAATGGCAACAAAAACATGAAAATATGAAAACCGGTGACATCGTAGTTATTCGGGAAGTGAACTTACCTCCTGGAAAATGGGCCCTAGGTCGTATAATCGACCTTCATCCAGGAAGAGACGGCCATGTTCGCGTGGTCACATTGAAAACTAAAAATGGAGTTATGAAACGCCCGACCATAAAAATATCGAAACTACCTACAGAAATAAAAAACTGAAAATACAGAAACAAACCAACAAGACACTAACGAACAACCTAAAATGACAACTAAAACAACAAAACGGACGAGTAACCGAAAATGGAAATGCAACCTTATTCTTGCACTTACGTCTCTTTTTACATTATTTGCACCCACCCAGTGCCTCCAGCCTAACGAACATAAATTCTAGTCAAAGTATTTATTTTGACAAGGTTACAGACATGCATTTGATCCGTGATGACTGGAACTTAATTGTTTATTTCGATATGAGTCCATACTGGAACGGAATAAACATCTTCAATACCTACTTAACAAACTTAGAAAAAATATGTTATGAGTCACCACAACGTCACCAGTGTGACATCATACTTTTACAACTACGTCATGGAAGCACGGAATTAAATCACTACAACAACTTACTATTGAATCAGCAGTTCACACGCTCGAGGCAACGCCGAGGCCTTATCAACGGCGTGGGCTACTTAGCTAATTTTATGTTTGGAGTACTCGACGAACAGTTTGCTGAAAAATATGAAAAGGATATCAGCTTGACCAGGAAAAACGAAAAATATCTAATTTCACTGTGGAAAAATCAAACTTCATTATTGGAAGCTGAAAATAATATAGGTACTAAAGCGAGTAGAACAGACAATTGAAAAACAACATAAAATGTTTAATCAGCACATCATCGCCTTGGATAAAGCTGCGAACACAATGGCTTGAAAAATGAATGACATGGAAATACTAACAACTTTATTTTAACATCGATAATCGCAAACAGTATTTTATTTGATTTCAAAAATCTTCAAGAAACTCTCTTAGATACTGTGACAGAGATTCATTACGGAAAATTGAACATTCATCTTTTGAGCCCTGATCAACTTACTGAAGAATCAAACATCATTTCTGGAAAACTTTCTAACGATCTCGCACTTCCAATAGAAAACATACACTCAGACTTAAGAAAACTTTACCATCCTCTGAAAATCAAGGCCAGAATGACCAAAAATTACTTCATTTTTGAAATAAAATTACCTTTAGTGACCCGAGATTTAGTGACATGAGATATACAAATTGATCGCAGTACCTCAAAGATTTAATGATTCCATGGCAAAAATTCAACCCATCGATGACTACTTAGCAATAAATCTACATAAAGACGCCTACATGCCCCTGTCAGAAAATGAATTACAAACATGCATGCCATACAACGCCGATTCTTACATATGTCCTCTGAAACAACCGATATATCACATGAATGCAAATGAAAATTTTTGTATCAAAATCAAAGGAGAAAATACCTGTCAAACAAAACTCTCAACTTGTACGGACATGTGGACACAGCTTTATAAATTTAATTCTTATTTATTCTTCGCTTGCCGACAGCGTACAATACGAATCATATGTGAGACTCAAGTTACAGCCGAGCGACTTAACAATGCCGGTGTTATCGCGCTCGCGCCAGGCTGCGTCATCAAGGGCGATGCCTTTACTGTATTTTCACATCGTCAGCTTTGTCGTCAGCAATCAAATACTATAACATTACAACCAGCTGTTCTTAAGGTCGACGTACCATAAATTAACAACATTTTTAATATAACTGTTCCCACATTTAAATCGTTTGATGAATCGGAGAACACGTTTCTGACCAAACAAATTGAGTCCATGGACAAACAAATTAAAGAAATGAAGGAAAGCGGCGTCGAATTAGCAACCGATAATATATCCTTCCATGATGTGCACCAGTACGTTGTACTATATGTACTGGCAGTCGTGATCATACTCGCCAGTTGTATTTACTTCCGGCGGCGGGTACATTGCTCTGCAACACTCCCGAGCTCCTGCCGAGGACACTCTACTCCTAGCGAACCTGCGATAGAGCTGAGACGATTACCAGCAGTCCCCAGAAGACAACTTTCGAACATGACGTCATCGAAAGCTCGCGTGGACAAGGCCACGTCGCCGAATATCAACCGTGTATTTAGTTTAACTGATAGTGATTAGTGAAGTGTTGTGTGAAATTAATTATTTTAAACTAGAGATTTTAAGTTAATATTTTTTAGCTATAATGTTATTTCATCTTGCCCTCGGGAGCATGTACGGTTTACGAAACCGCACAATACTTCACAACATGCATCCGCGACTCAGCACTTACTTATTATATTATATTTAATTTTGTCGCATACAAGTCAGTTCACCTAACGCATTCGAGCTAGCAACATTTGACTGATACTTAAATAATAATTGTGAACCAATAAACAAACTGATTTAAACTGTGTTCTTACTACGTACCTACTCTATCAACTATCCAACAATTAAAGTGTGTAGAGCAGGGACCGGAAAACCCCTTTATTTGATTAAGCCTATTGATAGGGTAACCCTATCAAAATCTTACCACATGGAAGTGTAACCCTATTGATATGGTAAGCCTATCGACGTGGTAACACTTTGAATAAAGTTAACTACTTTCGGATGCGCTTACCCTGTGATAGGGTTGCCTATTTCTATCTCTTTTCCGCGCATGCTGTTGAATTCGGAAGTATAATTCGAAGTGCGAGATTGAATAGATGGTGATATTTTTGATAATTTGATATTCTTAGAGATTAAATTTGCCTGCAGGTTTTAAAACCCTATTGAATCGGTAACCTTCAATAGGGTTTTCGATAGGCTTACTGCTTACATGAAGCTAACTCTATTGATATGGTAAGCCTTAAATTAGGGTAAGTCTTCGATACGGTTACCAAATTGATAGGGTTTTTTAAAACAAGTCTATGAAAAACCCAATCAAAAACCTCTTTAAGGGTAAGCGGTTCCGGTCCCTGGTGTAGAGTGACCTACAGACACCCTGCACATGTACTACAAAAGGTTTTGGAAGGAAAACTTTGAGGAAAACGTTAGTGGTACAAAAACACAGGGTTGAAGATATAAATATATGATTCAGCAAGAAAATATATTAAAACATAAGGTGGCATAAAATTAAAATCATGTTTTTATGATAAATTGTTTTCCTCGTTATCCTCGTCACCACTACTTTCTTTATAAGGGACCTACTCGTATCAAGAAATGCTCGTAATTTTAAAGGTTTGTAAAAAATCTGTTTATCTTTCTTCACTTTTCATACAGTCTTTCTAAACAGACAATTCTCCTAAAATTGTAATTTTTATGGAGATTAAAAAAATGGAATAAATTATGTTCTAGATGTGTATTTTTCAAAGTATGGCAATACGTAAACATTTCAACTTGCTTCTTAACTCTTAGGGCGGGTTGTATCACAACTACTTTACGTGTCTGTCAACGTTAAAAATGGCATTAACCACTGTCAAGCTAGAAAACGGGTTGTTTCACCAATATAACGGACGTCAAAAATTAACGATTACGTTGACCGTCCATCCAACCACTGGTTAACGTAACTTTCTAGTGAAAACTGAGTTGACAGGCAGGACATCTTTGGTTGAAAGCTTTTAACATTATGGATTCTGTTTTATTTTTATATATTTTAAATGATAGTGATGATGATTCAATTGTGGAAATAACTCGAATAACATTGACGAACAGTTTTTTTTGTGATGAAACAACGCTTTAGAGTATTTGACGTATGTACGTTAAACATCTGATGTAATCGTCAAAAAGTTACGTACGTATGATACGATAACCAACCGTTTGATACAACCCGCCCTTAAAAAGGGATTTATT
The DNA here is from genome assembly GCA_944452665.1 of Stenoptilia bipunctidactyla. Taxonomy (NCBI): domain Eukaryota; kingdom Metazoa; phylum Arthropoda; class Insecta; order Lepidoptera; family Pterophoridae; genus Stenoptilia; species Stenoptilia bipunctidactyla. The sequence continues at coordinate 2,810 of CALYBW010000255.1, read as the reverse complement.
GAGACGTAAAATAGTTTTTCTTTTTGAAAACAATTTCTTTAATTTTATTACTACAATAAATAATCCCACATTTTGTGAAATTTAGCGAATTTCATATCTTAATATTGAATTTAAAAGTACATAACAAATATGAGTCAAAAGTTCCGGCATTCCTCCCACCACTACCACAGGCCCTTGGCTTGTGTGCGGTGTGGGGAGAGACACCACGCCAGAGCCTGTCCGCGACCGCGCGAAGAACCCGCCACGTGCACTAACTGCGGGGAATCACACCCCGCAAGTAGCGCAGCCTGCCGGGTCTGCCAGCGCGAGTTGCGAAACCGGAAGGCGGGCACAGTCGCCCACAGGCTTGATTGCGAGGGGAGCTAGGCCACCACCGATGCCGCGCCTACACGGCACCCAAAGGACCGGCCCCAACTTTTTGGGCTGTGCTGCTGCCTCCCTCGGGAAGGGGGGGGCGTGTGAAGACAGAGAGAGGGGGGTGTTAGGATTGGCCACGACCGGGATTGGCCGCGACCGCCTGCAAGTGTTCTTTCGTGTCTAGCGCCATTTCGCCTAGGTGAAAGTGAGCGCCCGCGCTCCGCGACGGGACTGCCTTTCACGAAAGTCGTCCTGGTTAGGGGGCCAGTCCTGGCCTTGGTACCTGCCCGGTCTGCCACCAGCTGCAAACCCCGGGTAAGGGCCTCGGGTCGACCAGTGCTCCCTGACTAAGCGTCGTAGAGAGGCAGTCGCCCTCCGCGAACTTCGTTCGGAACCATGCCGAAGCAACCGCCGCTACAGAAGCCGACCACTCCTGCGGCACTTCCCGCCGCGCGCCGCCAACCGGCCGCCGCACGCGAGAAGAAGTCGCCGCAGTCTTTTTTTTTTATATTGTAAGGATAGGACGTTTGTCTCCCATGCCACCTGATGGAAAGTGTGCATGAAGACTATTGTGTTACACGTCCATCCACGAGAAACCTATTCACTCAATACTCAAAAGTTCCAGGACTGTAGTGGTCAGGAAGAACAGACGCAGGCAGATTGTTCCACTCCTTGACAATCCGTACCAAAAAGGAACTATCGAAGCGTTTTGTTCGACTTCTTGGTAAATCCAGTATAAAGGGATGGAAGTTCTGTCTGCGTCTGGTAGTCCGGTGGTAAAAAGGGGTCGGTGCAATTTGGTCAAAAAGAGCACTCGCACACTCACCAAAATGTAGCCGATAAAATACTGTCAAACAAGCAACCTTACGACGATACTCCAGCGTCTGCAATTTTTTATTTGTAAGGTTGTTGCTATTTATGATTTTACGGGATCTTCGGTCAACAGAGTCCAGCACTTCGAGCTGGTATTTGGCAGAAACATCCCAAAGGTGACTACAGTACTCCATGCACGACCTCACTTGGGCTGTGTATAAGTTGAGCAGCCGTTCAGGGCTGAAGTACCGCCGGACCTTCGAAATGATACCCAATTTTTTTGAAGCCGTTTTTGCAATAGACTTAATTTGTTGTCCGAAGTTTAATTTGGACGTTATAGTGACGCCCAAAAGCCCTTGTTGGTCGGTGATGGGAACAGATACATTCTGGAAATTGGGCGTAAAAGTAAAGGTGCTCTTTTTTGCGGAGAATAGACACGCTTGTGTTTTGGAGGCGTTGAATTTGACCAGGTTAGATTCGCCCCAATCGGACACATTCCGCAAGTTCGAATCAACGCGCTCAATCATAGACTTTCTCAAAACCTGGATTTCATGGGCGCTCGTTCGCGCACTGGATCTCTCAACAACAGTGCTGTCATCAGCATATCCAATAATGCCTGGTGTTAGGAGGTCATTAATGTGCAGCAAGAATAAAGTTGCAGAGAGAACATATCCTTGAGGTACCCCGGCATTAATCGCCATTAGGTCTAAGGAGTAGCCGTCTAAGACTACTCGAATCGACCGTTCACTCAGAAAATCAGATATCCAGTCGCAGAGCCCGGTCGGTATGCTATATGCTGGAAGCTTGCTAAAGAGACCATCATGCCAGACCCTGTCAAAGGCCTTGGATATGTCTAAGGAAACAGCTATTGCTTCACCATGACCCTCCAAGGCCTCACTCCATAAGTGTGTGGCATACACGAGAAGATCGCCGGTCGAGCGTCAACTGCGGAAACCATATTGGCTATCGCTTAGGAGCTCGTTGGTCTCGAGGTATGCCAGGAGTCGAATGTTCAATACACGTTTCATGACTTTGCAAAGTATTGAAGTGATTGAGATTGGTCGATAGTTGACAGGATCAGCACGGCTTCCCTTCTTCGGTACTGGTTGTACGTTATCCAGCTTCCAGGATTTGGGGACTTTACCAGATTCCAAAGAAAGTCTATAGAGACGCGTCAAAACGGGAGACAACTCAGCTGCGCAGCGTTTCACACCACTGCAGGAATACCATCTGGACCGCTAGCCTTATTCTCGTCTAGGTGCAGCAAGCATTTAAGAACCTCCTTTTGGCGAATATGAACGGTACCCATTGTAGGACCGAACTGAGGTAATTGGGGTGGGATTTTTCCTTGGCTATCTAGACGAGAATTTTCCGCAAAGATACTCGCAAATAAATCCGCCTTTTCCTTAGCGGTGCGGGCCAGAGAACCGTCAGGTTTCCGCAGTGGCGGCAGCGATGGGCGACAAAAGTTTGTTTCGACCGACTTGGCGAAGGACCAGAAAGCTTTGCTTCCCGAGGGGTATGACGCTATTCTGTCTCCAATACAGCCTATGTGGGCGAAACTAGCTCTTTTGATCACCTTCTTGCAGGACTTGGCAGCAGCATTGTACCTCTTCTTGTGTTGAGCTCGGCCTTCCAGC